>RXON01004548.1:0-39099 GCA_009667805.1 Leptobrachium leishanense | reverse complement strand
CACACACACACACAGGGGACACACACACACAGGGGACACACACACACAGGGGAGACACACAGGGGACACACACACAGGGGACACACACACACACAGGCTCTTTAAACTGCAGTCCTGTTTGTTTTTTTAGGTAACATGTTTTTTCCAGAAACTTTTTCAATAACTGGTTTTTTTGCCATGTCCTTTAGGGAGTAACGTTACTATAGTGAACCTCAAGATACAGACCCATCTCACAGAAATCAGGTGAATTGAGAACTTTAATTCATGCTACAATATAGATGTGAAAAAAAAAGGATTTTTTTTTTGTATTGCAATAAGAAGCCCAAAGTCATCAACTCCAGCCCTAGGGTGCCCTAAACCTGCACCAGGGGAGGGGTGGGGGCTATGACACTCCTTGAAGGGGACACACTCAATGGGGGGGGCTGTGACACATCCCATACTGGGGGGGGGAGGTGATAAACCCTTAATGAGGGGAGGGCAGTGACACACACAGTGGTGTACACTTCCAGGGGGACATTCACTTAGCCCGAGGTGCCTGTTTTGTGTTTGTATACCGTGCAGCCTCTGCTCTCCCTGCCCATGCTCTCCACTCACCTGTTGTCCTGGCTGGAGCCCGGGACAATAGATGGCTGGCGGGAGACAAACGATCCTTTTCCTCTCTCCACTGTTGGAGAGTGCAGCACGCCGGAGGGTTGCCATGGAAACGATAGTCTCTGACCTAGCCCCGCCCAGCATTGATATAGTGTGTCAGGTCTTTCACAGAGCTGAGCGTTCAGGGCTTATTCACAGCAACATAGAGCATCATGGGAACCCATTGGGGCATTTCTGTAGAAACCTGTTTGATGTTTAACCTCTTCACTGCTGAGCCATTACACCAGTCTGGTGCTGAGCTCATTTTGACTGTTTTGTGGTCATCATGTTTAAACACGATTTGAAGTCATGTTTATTGTATTATATGTAAGTTATGTTACAAACAAGTTATAATTTACAAGTTATGTGATAAACAAATTATGTTTTTTTTTTGTAGGACCTAGGCATATTAGATTTCCTTATTTTCAGCAGAGTCGGCAGATACAAAATATATCATTCTTTTTTGTATATGTCGCTTCAGAATCAGGGGTGTAACTACCAGGGGTGCAGTGGGTGCCGCTGCACCCGGGCCCCTGAGTCCAGGGGCCCACAATCGGAGGTGTGAGGGGCCCGGTTTGGCCTTGCTTACCCCCTCCTATTTACCCCCTAATGAAATAATAAAAAAATTATTTGCCCCCAAAGTAATAATTTGCTCCCCCCCCAAAAAAATAATTTCCCCCCAGTAATTTCTGAACTCAGCTGCAACCTGCCAAACAAACCGCCGAATGCAGCCGCACCCCGGCAAACGAACCGCCGAACGCAGCCGACGACCCAGTAGACGCAGCCGATGACCTGCTCGAAAGAACCGCCAGAAAAAGGCGACCAGCCACTGAACAGATAAGAAAGAAAAACAAAAACACCAACTTTTAGGCTAATGTCAAGTGAACGCAGTCTGAGCGCACTCTGCGTGCGTGCATAACGGACAGATGTACTGACGGAAGATACTGTAGACACCACCCAGTCTGTTTTTTGACGGATGTAGAACAAAAAAGGGAAATATGGGAATCAAATTAATTAAAATACAGGTACAGTCAGCCAGACCATAAAAACCTCTGAGCGTCAACGTTATGGACGTGGCAAATGCGCTACGTCTGATGTCGCAGCATAACGCACACAGGACTTTTTCACACTCTGCGCTTCCGTCTTAGTGGTTTTACGTTCTTGCCTAACTTGCGTCCGTTTGCCACATGCGTTGTGCGTGCGCAGTTCGGTGTGCACGTACTTTGTGTGTGGGTCTCTATTGATCATGATTCTATGTTACGACGGACAATAAACTGTACAGCGACACGGACGTGATCACTGTGTTCGTCTGACGCGGGCCTTAACCCCTTCACTGCTGAGCCATTTCACGTCTTAAAAAAAACACATTTTCTTTTTTTATTAGTTTTATTATTTTGTTTCTTTACTTTAAACATGGTCATGTTTCATATAATTGGAAAGGCCATGCTCTGGCCTTTCTAATGATACCAAACATGACTCTTCTAGCTGCCAACAGTCGGGAGATATTGTTACCGGAATCCACCTGGTTCACTCGGGAGAGGGCCGGGCCGGCACGGACATGGATTGACTGGACACGAGTCTCTTCAGGAAAGGCAAACTTTATTGTGATGTCACCACTCAGTCAGGATTGAATCGCTAAGGCTGAGCCCCGATTACATTCAGACATGGGGTTTTATACCCCGAATACATAATTAGGTACATCCCAATTAGCCCACCCCACGGTGACACAATCCCACCCCACGTGGGTCCGTACCTCCCACGGCTGAATATAAAGACATTCCATACATTGGTCATAAATTGGCAGCTTTCATGAAGTGAAGTGGTAGAGGCCAAAACAGTAATTGAATTTAAGCAAGCATGGGATAGGCATAAGGCTATCCTAAACAAAAGATAAATCCAGGTAAAATATCCATGTAATTGGGCAGACTAGATGGGCCGAAAGATTCTTATCTGCCGACATTTTCTATGTTTCTATATTTTGACAATTGTGAATTTACCACTTCTCTGAATCCTGCTCCTACCCACCTCCCTAGGACTTGTTTATTGTGAATCCTAGATAAGGCTTCGTCTGGTTTTCACTTCTTTCTTTGTTCAGACCCTGGCTCTCTGACCTTGAAGTAACCACTTTCTCATCCTGTCACTTCGTGCCAGGATCTGCCCGGATCTCGTTAGTTTAATTACTCTGCCTGTTAGTTTAACACATTCCAAAGAATCTCCGCAAGCTATCTCTTAATTCCAACTAATATTCGCTATTTACATTCACGTGAACCAATGTTCTGAACAAGATGGCCGCCCGGCTCAAGATGGCGGCCATCTCCTGGCCTGAGTCCCTTACAATATAGGGGTTCAAAGGCACCACCTATCTCCACCCCTATCTTTCCTTAGGAGTCAATGAGGACGTTCCCCACACGTCCTCAGCAGTGAAAGGGTTAAAGTAAATGCGAGGCACCACTGGAAACAGCAGAGTCTGCCCTTTCCAGCGATGCCTCTCTTTAACCCCTGAGGTGCTGGTCCATGATACGGCACCGGATCACAAACCTCTCCCGGAAGTGGCTGACATCTTGGATGTCAGCCAAGCCTCCGGGGCCTCTCCGCGCCCACTGACATCATCGTGTATGGCGCTATGATGTCAGTGGGAGAATTAACCCCTAGATACCAAGCGGTTTCCCTATGGAAATCCTATGGTGGAGATAGGGTGTTCCTTTGGACCATATCAAAAGTATACAAAATAATAATAATTTTTTTTTTTTAAAAAAAACATTTTTTTTTATTAATGTAGCACTATTGCTCACATTTTATTTATAATGTGAACAATGATGCTGCACTAATGTTTTTTTTGTATTCTTAGCTAAAAGCCTTGGATGAAAAAAATTATTTTGCACGCTGTAAATTATTGAAATTTCAATGGAAATTCAATTTTTTTTGTTCTAGCATTCTGGCAGGGCATGGCATATACATATAATAATGATATATTATAAATCTGCCGAGTCTGCCGAAATAAGGATATATAATTTGTCTGTAGTATAATAAACCGTGACTTCAAATCACGTTTAAACATGGTGAGCAAAAACGGTAAAAATGAGCTCAGCACAGAGAGGTGAAATGGTCCAGCAGTGAAGGGTTAATCTCCTTCTGATCGGGAGGGAAAGGGGTCCAAAGGACCCCCCTCCTTTCAGACACTCTTCCTGCTTTGCCGGGGAGGGGAGTGCCTGAAACTGAAGTCATCGCACCTGTCATGATGACAACAGTGCGCCAGGAGGGGGTATAAAAGTGGGGTCTGACGTCAAGGAAGTCAGATCACTGCTGAACCCCAGAGGGATAGGTAAGTATAGCGCAGGAGAGCTCCTTAGTGGACAATGTGTGGGGAACATCCACCAGGGACGTGCAGTCAAGGGTGGCAGGGCCTCCCCTGCCATTCCAGTAAATTAACGTGCTCATTGTGCTGTAATGACATGTTTGTATATTTAATCTGTAAATAAAATGTTATTCATTGAAAAAAGTTTTCATACTCCCCTCTCCACGCTCCCTCGCTGTGCTTCTGTCCTCCGCTTTTTTTCCCCCCATACTTTCAGTTTGCCAGCTGCCGTGTGTGTTTGTGATTCACTACACAGACAGCAGGGGCAGCACTGAGCCAGCATAAATACAGAAAAAATGGCGTCGCGCCCATACTCACCGGAGCGGCAGCAACTGCCAGGAGTAACAGCCCAGTTAATGTATAAAACATAACAAGGAAAAAAGGTGTCATCTGCGCTCGTTTCTATGTGTTCCATGTACAACAAAACTGAGGTTTTTGTTTGTTTCAATGGCCATTGCAACGTAAGCTCATTCACCACTTCACGGCACCTCTTTACAGAGTGAGTACCTAACAATTGTAACCAAAAGGCCGCTCTACTGAGCAGCTCCAAGCCCCTCCTGCTGCTTTTCAGCCAAGGAGAGGCAGAGATGGTGGGTTTTATTTATACACGCACCAAACACTTCCCATTTGGGATTAAAAACAAAAACATGGAAAGAGGAACAGCTGCAGAACGATGGACTGGTGTTACAAGCATGATATACATAAATACAGAAAAAATGGCGTCGCGCCCATACTCACCGGAGCGGCAGCAACTGCGAGGAGTAACAGCACAGTTAATGTATAAAACATAACAAGGAAAAAAGGTGTCATCTGCGCTCGTTTCTATGTGTTCCATGTACAACAAAACTGAGGTTTTTGTTTGTTTCAATGGCCATTGCAACGTAAGCTCACTCGCCACTTCACGGCACCTCTTTACAGAGTGAGTACCTAACAATTGTAACCAAAAGGCCGCTCTACTGAGCAGCTCCAAGCCCCTCCTGCTGCTTTTCAGCCAAAGAGAGGCAGAGATGGTGGGTTTTATTTATACACGCACCAAACACTTCCCATTTGGGATTAAAGACAAAAACATGGAAAGAGGAACAGCTGCAGAACGACGGACTGGTGTTACAAGCATGATATACATAAATACAGAAAAAATGGCGTCGCGCCCATACTCACCGGAGTGGCAGCAACTGCGAGGAGTAACAGCACAGTTAATGTATAAAACATAACAAGGAAAAAAGGTGTCATCTGCGCTCATTTCTATGTGTTCCATGTACAACAAAACTGAGGTTTTTGTTTGTTTCAATGGCCATTGCAACGTAAGCTCACTCGCCACTTCACGGCACCTCTTTACAGAGTGAGTACCTAACAATTGTAACCAAAAGGCCGCTCTACTGAGCAGCTCCAAGCCCCTCCTGCTGCTTTTCAGCCAAGGAGAGGCAGAGATGGTGGGTTTTATTTATACACGCACCAAACACTTCCCATTTGGATTAAAAACAAAAACATGGAAAGAGGAACAGCTGCAGAACGACGGACTGGTGTTACAAGCATGATATACATAAATACAGAAAAAATGGCGTCGCGCCCATACTCACCGGAACGGCAGCAACTGCCAGGAGTAACAGCCCAGTTAATGTATAAAACATAACAAGGAAAAAAGGTGTCATCTGCGCTCGTTTCTATGTGTTCCCTGTACAACAAAGCTGAGGTTTTTGTTTTTTTTCATGTCCATTGCAACGTAAGCTCACTCGCGACTTCACGGCACCTCTTTACAGAGTGAGTACCTAACAATTGTAACCAAAAGGCCGCTCTACTGAGCAGCTCCAAGCCCCTCCTGCTGCTTTTCAGCCAAGGAGAGGCAGAGATGGTGGGTTTTATTTATACACTGAGCCAGCATAGCCTACGCAATTTGTTCAAGCTCACTTCCTGGTCATCGCACCTGTCATGATGACAACAGTGCGCCAGGAGGGGGTATAAAAGTGGGGTCTGACGTCAAGGAAGTCAGATCACTGCTGAACCCCAGAGGGATAGGTAAGTATAGCGCAGAAGAGCCCCTTAGTGGACAACGTGTGAGGAACGTCCTCCAGGGACGTGCAGTCAAGGGTGGCAGGGCCTCCCCTGCCATTCCAGTAAATTAACGTGCTCATTGTGCTGTAATGACATGTTTGTATATTTAATCTGTAAATAAAATGTTATTCGTTGAAAAAAGTTTTCATACTCCCCTCTCCACGCTCCCTCGCTGTGCTTCTTTCCTCCACTTTTTTTGCCCCCGTAGTTTCAGTTTGCCAGCTGCCGTGTGTGTTTGTGATTCACTACACAGACAGCAGGGGCAGCACTGAGCCAGCATAGCCTACGCAATTTGTTCAAGCTGACTTCCTGGTTCTGCGCTCTTCAGTGCCTCCAGAGGCACTGAGAGCAATTGAAAGCTTGAGCCAATGGAAAGTTCCATTGGTCTCAAGCAACTCTTTTTTTAAATAAAAAAAAAACGCCTCCCATGGGACTGTCCTCGTCAGTCGTGGGGGGCGGCCAGGCAGAGCTCAGCAGTCAGCATGTGTGTAATAGCGCCCTCTATTAGTCAGTATTGAAAGTGCATGCTCCTAGAACTAAAAAACAATATGCAAACTTTACTTTAAAGTAAAAGGTGTAATAGCGCCCTCTATTAGTCAGTATTGTAAGTGCATGCTCTTAGAACTGTAAAAAAAAATACAAACTTTACTTTATAAATCGTGAAACTCTATTCTCCTATATGACGATAATCAAATGCGTAAATTTGCGACTGCGTAACCCTGTGTTTATCTAGCCAGTGTCTCACCAGCCACTGACCTCACCGCAAATCACTGACGTCCTCCATATATAGTGGGGAATCCCCAAGACATTGCCACACGTTACTGTAGTAAAGGAGTTAAAAAAATTGGGAAACAAAAATTTTGTCTGAAAATACAAAAAGGTGCTCTAAAAAATAAAAGGCTTTTTGCTGAAAGTTAAAAATAATGTTTGGGGGGCGTGTCCTGACCTCTGACCAAGATGGCCGCATGTTAGCCGAGCTCCTGAGCCCCCTCCGATCTAACTCCGCTTTCCTGCACAACGCCGGGCCATGGGCCGAGGTAAGGGGAAGCTACATACCCCCAAAACTCCTGCACACCGCCCCACCCGAAGAACGGGTCCGCTGGACACCTTTATTAGCTCAATTCCGCCGCGCTCCCCGCACGAGGAGACGGACAATATGGCGGACACTCCTCCGTCCCCAGCCCACGCTCCGGAATCTATGGAGGCGATACGACGCCTGGAGCGCATGATTTCTGCTCTCCCCACAAAGTCTGACCTCTCCGACATCATCGCAGACCTGAAAGAGGGATTCGGCCGGGAGGTCCGGGAGGTGCGAGTCGACGTGGAGGCCTTGTCCAGCAGAGTGGGCCTTCTGGAAGAACTGGCACGCCATCCGCCCCAGCCGGCCCAGACGCATACCCGGGACGAGTTCTCAGACCTTCAGCGTCGCGTCGATGACCTCGATAATAGAGGCCGTCGTCATAATATCCGTGTACGAGGACTCGCAGAAAGTGATGACCCTGAGGACCTCCGTGCCACGCTAAGGGAGGTATTTAATCTAATCCTAAACCGAGATGCTGCTACCCCGGTCCCTATGGATAGGGCACATAGAGCCCTGAGACCCCGGCCTCCTCCTACGGCCCCTCCACGAGACGTAATCTGCCGCCTGATTGATTATTCTTTGAAAGAGGACATTATGAAGCATGCCCGCGCCTCCCGATACTGGGACTACCACGAGCAACGCCTGGAACTCTTTCACGACCTTACCCCCTTCACCCTCGCAGCAAGAAGATGCCTGACACCGGTCACACAGGTGCTACGCCGAATGGGCATCCCATACCGCTGGGGGTTCCCCTTCGCCCTGATAGTGGACCGCGACGGTACTCGCCACATGATCCAGCACCCCACCGATGTGAATGAGTTTCTTCGCGAGGTGGGCCTGCCTGGCGTCGCGGTGCGGGATTGGGAGGCTGAACATCGCAAAGACGGCACTGCGCCCGCATCACAGAACCGCACGCGGCGTCCTCGCAGACGTCGAAGACCCTCGACGGCGCATGACCCTGCTGCGGATGATCCGATGGAGAGACCCCCGCGTCAAGAGGAGGGTTAGTCACCCGCCGCTGGCCCGCTGAGGGGCTGGAGACGCAGACCCTCTCACACCTCCTACGCGTGATAAGACTGAGGAGATGGCCTCCTAGGCCCTTCATAGCAATTATTGTAGCTGGGAACGGGCTTCCCTCCGGCGACCCCTGCTACCGATGGAGAGGTAAGATCCCTTCTCCCTCGGTGGTTCGCTGCGGGCGGGGGGCTGATCCTTTACTGCTCCGCAAACATTTTTGGTGGACACGGCTTGCTACGCACTCAGCCACGTTGCTCTCCTCACTGAGCTGCGGATCCTCCTTTCCCCCAGTGCCCTCCCGCGGCTGAACAGTCCACCACATGATCTCCCATCCTAAACCCTGTAACCGGGGACTACAGTACACTCGGGCTATTGTTTCGCCGGATGGGTAGTCGGCCCCCTCCCCCTACCGGGGCTACTCACGCTGGAGCAGTCAGCATATTCCACCCTTGCGTAATATCAGAGGCCGGGGACTCCTTCGACCTCAGTTGCCTGTTACCAGTTACGCGGGGGCTCCCCTTCTCCCCCCGCGGGGTGTCCTTACTGGTCCCTTTACCCTGAACGTCAGCTTACGGGACTGTCTATTTGCTCTACCAGGTCGCAGACCTCCTTCTCGCCCCGGGACGTTCCTACGCTGCACTGTGTCCCTTTCAATTTCACGGATTATTTTTCCGCCACGCTGTTTTTGCGGGACTTGGCCTATCAACCCTATTAGGGAACGGACGACACGGTGGAGCCCTGTCCCATCCCAGTAATATGACTCCTAAATGGACACTATCAGACTTGACCGGTGGATGGCCGTGTTGGGGGAGGTGGGGAGGCTGGATGTGGGGTTTCGGGCTGGGGTTGTTGGGGATCGGCTGCCACATGCTCTCTAACTTTCAGATAACGGCAGTACCCCCTTGTAAATTGTTGGTTATTCTTCACTTATTTGACCCTGTTGGCAATCCGTACTGTATATATGTCTGAAGAGGGAAAATGCTGTGACCGGGGGGGTGGGAGGGGAGAACATATAGCACTAGAGGTGGGGGATAGCTGTGGGATGTGCTGTGCAGGGTGGGGGGGGGGAGAGGGGGGAGGGGTGGGTGGAGGGGGGGGGGGGGGAGGGAGGGGGGGGGGAAGAAAGGGGGGGAAAAAAAAAAAAAAAAAAAAATTTTCTCCGCTACAGCTCCTATATTCGGAGGGGGCTCTGATTAGCTCTTGTTATTAGATTTTGCATTTACTTGTAAATATTGTTACTGCTACCCTTAACGGTTGGTAGTTTTGGTCTCGGGTCGTTCCTGCCCACGAGGACGGGCGTCGTTTCTCCCGGGAGTGTCACACGTTCCCCATAGTTTGGACGCGTGTAGACCTACCCTAGTGACGCTTCATACCTTCTAGACCTGCTTTGTTTCACTCTCTTCCTGTCTTCACTTCCTTTCCTTCCTGCACCTGTCTCCGTCTCTCTATCTGTCACCCTACCCCTCCTCCATTCCCCTCTCTTGAGGGTAAACCTCTTCCCCCCCCCCCCCCCCTTTTTTTTTTTTTTTTTTTTTTTTTTTTCTTCTCTCTTCATTTCCCTCTTTCTCATTTTTTCTCTCCTTTCTCCTTCTCTGTCCTTTCTCTCGCCCTCTCTCTTCCCTCTCTCTCTTCCTCCTCTTATCCTCCCTCCCTCTCTTTCTGCCCCCCCTTTTGATCTTGAATCTCCCTCCGCCCTCTTTTGTCTCGCAGTTATGGCTCCACCTGGGGGATTCACGCATAGTCCGCTTCGACTACTTACATACAATACAAAAGGACTTAATATACCTGAAAAGCGTCGTCGCCTCCTACGCGAGGCCAAGACACTTCACGCTTCTGTACTCTTTCTGCAGGAGACGCACTTTCGTCGGGGGTCGGCGCCATTGCTCCACAACTCCGACTTCCCCACTGGATACTTTAGTAACTTCCACGGCGGAAAAAGCCGCGGGGTGGCGATCCTTTTCTCCAGATCCGTCCCCTTGATTGTGGAGGAAACCGTGGAGGATCGAGAAGGTCGCTTTCTATTCGTGAAGTGTAGAATAGCGGAACAGCGCTACACATTGGCTTCACTGTATCTCCCGAACGTCAACCAACACCGTTGCCTGAGAACCGCACTGAAACGGCTATCCTCCTTTATGGCAGGCACATTGATAGTGGCGGGAGACCTGAACGTTCCGTTAGACCCCCGTTTTGACACCTCAACAGGCCGTTCGTCGGTGCCACCTGGAATCCTGCGTCACATGCGCCGCTCGCTGGATAACCTACAACTAGTTGATGTGTGGAGGGCCTTCCATGCTGACGACCGAGATTACTCCTTCTACTCACACGTTCATACCTCTTATTCTCGACTTGACTATTTCTTCGTGCAGCAACGGCATATCCTCCTGACGGAGGAGGTTTCTATTATGGCACAAACGTGGTCAGACCACTGTCCCCTGCTGGCGACTCTGTCCTCGCCGCTTTTCCGCCCTTCAGAGCGCCAATGGCGACTCAATACTTCTCTATTAGCTGACCCGCTCCTGGTAGCGGATATCAACACTTGCCTTACTACATACTTTGAGGAAAATAATACACCGGATGTGGCTGCTCCTACCATTTGGGAGGCACACAAGGCAGTGATCCGAGGGGTTCTCATAAGCCGGGCAACAGCCCGTAAACGGGCCAGAACGGATCGGATACAGGGTCTGTTGACTGGGATCCGAGACCTTGAACTGCAGCACCACACATCGGCTTTGACCTCGGATTACGAGCAGTTATTAGCTAAGAGATTGGAACTTAATGGTTTACTCAATGACGATGTCCGATTCGCTGCACAAAAAGCTAAATGCAGATTCGCCCTCCTGGAAAACAAGCCCGGCAGGCTCCTTGCCCGTATCCTGCGGAAACGTCAATCAGCAACGTACATCTCGCGGCTTAAACTCCCTGATGGGAATCTGACATCCCGCCCGGATCTTATCCTAGACGAATTCCAACGCTTTTATAGCAACCTCTATGATTTGGATCGATCCTCTAACTTGGAACCTTCCCGAGAGGCAATCGAGACTTACCTGACGGATAAGACTACCGGTACCCTTGCCTTAACTATGGCTTCCCGCCTGGACGACCCCATAACGGGTGAGGAGGTTGCATCTGTTCTGAAGGGACTTAAAAATGGCAAGAGCCCGGGGCCGGACGGCCTACCAGCCGAATACTACAGAACTTTTACCCCTACCCTGATGCCACACCTCCTGGCCCTGTTCGCGGACCTCCGAGACGGGAACAAATTTCACCCGCATGCACTCGCCGCTACAGTCACTGTCATCTGTAAGCCAGGCAAAGATGGGGCGGACGTTCGCAGTTACCGCCCGATCTCGCTCTTGAATTCTGACCTTAAAATCCTGGCGAAGATATTGGCAGTCAGGCTGGCGCCTCTCATGCCGTCCCTGATTCACTCGGACCAAGTGGGCTTTGTGCCCGGACGAGAAGCACGGGACGCGACGACGCGAGCCATAGGGGCAATTGGGTTGGCACGCCATAGACAGAAGGGCCTTCTCTTGCTCTCAACAGATGCGGAGAAGGCCTTCGATAGGGTGAGGTGGAATTTTATGTTTACTGTACTTCGGCGCATCGGAGTTGGGGACTCTTTTATGAGCTGGTTGCGGGCGATGTACGATCACCCCACGGCCCGGGTCCGGGCTAACGGAGTGTTGTCTGCCCCGTTCAATATACATAATGGAACCCGCCAGGGTTGCCCACTGTCCCCCCTTCTTTTCGCCATGACGCTGGAGCCACTTTTGGATGCGATCCGACGTAATGTGGCCATCAGGGGAATACAGGGTAGTGAGTTAACTCACAAGGTCTCGGCCTATGCCGACGACCTCTTGTTCTTTATCACTGAACCAGAAACCACCCTCCCGGCCATTACGAAAGAACTGGAAGCCTACGGGAAGCTGTCCGGATTCAAGATCAACCGAGACAAATCGGAATTCCTGAATGTCTCGCTGGAGCAACCTGACCTGGATGCTGTAAACCGGACCTACCCTTTCCGACAATGTGTCCACAAGATGAAATATTTGGGGGTGTGGCTGGCACCATCTGCCAAGCAGATGCTGGACTTCAACTTTACGAATATACTGACTACGTTTCGAGCGGACATGTCGGACTGGAATAGCCGAATGATATCTTGGATGGGCAGAATAGCAGCCATCAAGATGAACTTACTGCCGAGACTCCTCTATCTCTTCGGAGCTCTCCCGATTCTGGTCCCTCTCTCTTTCTTTACCGCTCTCCGGACAGCGCTCCTTCAATTCATATGGCCAAAGGGCAGACCCAGGATCAGCTTTGCGATTTTGAGCCGCCCAAAAATGCGGGGAGGACTGGCTCTCCCAGACCCCCGACGCTACTATCAGGCCAGTCATTTACTGAGGTTGGTGGACTGGTCTTTGATGAATCCCGACAAGCAATGGCTGGACCTGGAGTTGGCCCTGGCGGGACGCCCGCTCTGGACGCTACCATGGCTCCCTCCTCACCCGATTAGAGCACGAGGCGCTGACCCGGACCCGGTGTCAGTGACGCTGAGTATGTGGCACACGCTTAAATTGAGGCATGGTCTCTCTACGGCCATCTCCCCACTTCTGCCCTTGGTTCATAATCCGGCCTTCGAGGTCGGGATGCGAATGTCCCTGAGGTCCCGCCTGACGAGTGGGAGCCGGCTGCGAGCGTTGGATCTCCCGGCAGACGGCAACCTAGAGGTCTTGCCGCTTACGTCTCCGATGGGCCCACTCTCCGTGCTGGATGAATTTAACTACTTCCAACTGAAGTCGTACCTGAGAAGCCTCAATTGCGGATACAGTCTAAGCCGCCCCTTGCTCCCATTCGAAACACTCGGTCATGCAGGAGAGGCCCTAGCACACGGTGTCTCCACCTTACATGGCCTGCTGCTGGCGGGTGACACTACAGTCCCCTCTTTTGTTTCTCGATGGGATCGCGAACTGGATACAAACATATCGGAAAAACAATGGTCTGATACCTTTGCCTTGATCCACAGAGGTAGTAGCTCCACACGTATTCAGGAGACGTCGTATAAAATAGTCGCGTTTTGGTATCGCTCTCCTGCCTTTTTGCACCAAGTATACCCCTCACACCCGCCTCATTGTTGGCGCTGTGAAACAGACAGAGGCACATATCTCCATACATGGTGGTCCTGCCCCAGCCTGACGCCGTTCTGGACTCAGGTCCGAGATGCAATACTTCAAATAACGGACGAAGATCTACCTCTAACCCCTGAGTGCTTCCTCCTCCTACACCTACCATTCCCCCTCAAGAACCTTAAGCGTTCGGTCCTCCTTCTTATGATTTTCGCTGCTCAGGCCATGATTCCGGCTCTTTGGAAGACGACTAGGACCCCCACTGTCCAGGAATGGATAACACGAGTGGAGGAATATCGCTCCATTGACCAGCTGGATGCTAAATGTCGTGGGCTGCCGGATGACTCAGCCACAAAGTGGTACTACTGGGACCAGTTTGCCGCGAATAAACGAGCAACTAGCTCTGCTCCCTAAAACCGTGAATGCGCCTGGAGTCCCCTGGGATGGAGCCATGTGGGAACACCACCCTACTCGAGGGGACTTATATCCCTCTACCTCGCATTCTCTTTATCTCTCCTCCACCTTTGCTCAACTTTCTCCTCTACCTTTTCTATCTTTTATCTTTTATTTTTTGTGACTGTCCACCACCCATCCGCGCCCACCCCTTCTCTTTAACATCTCCTTCTCTCCTTACTCCCTAGACCTCCCTACCTCTCCATCCTGCGCTATTCCCTTCTCCCCATATTGGTAGACTGAGGCGACTCAAGGCCCGTCGCCCTCGACACAGGGGGCGCTCTGGGCCAAGGAGACCTTTTTCCTTCTCATGGGTGCAACGAAATTTTGCATATAATCGTTATATAATATGATACCTTTACCTACTTATCTACACTATGTATTCCTTTGTCCTTACTGAACTGTATATACCTGTATTTTATGTTTTCTGAATAAACTTTGAATTTCAAAAAAAAAAAAAAAAAAAATAAATGTTTGTTTTTTTTAAAAAAAAAAATGATATTACTTTTTTACATTGAATCTATGGGATTCGCCTGTTTAAACCTGTAGAACTGAATCACCAAAAATCCTTGCATTTTGCCGGCACTCTCGGTGCAGTTTGACATTCTGCGAATAGACGAACCATTACTTCTCCATGGGACAATTTTGCTGCCGCCGAAGATCTCTGAACTGCAGCGTATTTGTTCGTCAATTTGCCTGTATGTGCATTCACCATTCGGTACTCTTCGGTGGCAAGGTCAGGGCTTTGTGAATGACCCCTTATTTTTGAGCATATTTTATTTTGTTATGTTTTAATAAATTTCTTTTGAAAGTCATCTGTGGGTTAAGAAATATTTTCCTATATGGTAGAAGCTCCAAAGGAGAAAAAATGGTGGTTACTTTTAATTTGTTTCTGATAGATAGATAGATATTTATAAAATGTTTATTACAAACAAATTACACCAGGATTTCTATTAATTACAAGTATCCCAGGACAGGGCAGCAAAATGACATATTGTAATATTAAATATTCCTATAAATCAAGGGTCAGCAACCTTGACCCTCCAAATATTTTGGAACTATATTTCCCTTGAGGCTCTGCAAACCTAACGAGCAGCCTAGCATCACGGGAATTGTAGTTTCAAAACATCTGGAGGGCCGTAGTTGCCCACTCCTGCTCTATATGGTTATCAGTCTAACAAATTGAATGGGAACAAACCTATGTGTCTTATTGCATAACGCACTTTAGCCACTAGGTGGCTCCATTGTTTTACATGTGCGAGAAAACCTACAGAGAATTACCCATTTGGCCCCCAGGTGGCACCGATCCATATAGAGATCAGTAGCATAATTTCCCAGATTTTGGAGGTATTTGTTTAAAACTCTTCTTTCTATGAGAAATGATACACTGCCATTTGTATTTGCTCGATACGGCACTTTATTTGATGTTCTGCCTTTTTATTTGTTTGTATATACAGTAGTGTGCAAAAGTTTTAGGAAGGTGTGACAAAATGCTGTAAACAAAGAATGCTTTCACAAATGGAAGTGTTACACATTTATGTTCATAAATGAACAAAATGCAGTGAATGAACAAAAGAGAAATCTAAATCAAATCAATAGTTGGTGTGACCACCCTTTGCCTTCAAAACAGCAGCAATTCTTCTAGGTACACTTGCACACAGTTTTTGAAGGAATTTGGCTGGTAGGTTGTTCCAAACATCTTAGAGAACTAACCAAAGATGTTCTGTGGATGTAGGCTTTCTCACATCCTTCTGTCTCTTCATGTAATCCCAGACACAATCGATGATGTTGAGATCAGGGCTCTGTGGGGGCCATGCCATCACTTCCAATACATCTTGTTCTTCTTTATGCTGAAGATAGTTCTTAATGACTTTGGCCGTATGTTTGGGGTCGTTGTCCTGCTGCAGAATAAATTTGGGGCCAATCATACGCCTCCCTGATGGTATTGCATGATGGATAAGTATCTGCCTGTATAGCTCAGCATTGAGAACACCATTAACCACTTCAACGTGAAAAGTTGTGCCCGAATGCAGAACCCAAAGTGGATAAATGGAGTGGGGGTCTCTTGCTCCACAGCCCCAACAATCACGAAATGAATAAAGAAGCTCCAGAGTCCACGATAGATTTCAATGGATTTAATCCAACAACAGAAAAAAAGGCAACGTTTCGACCATGACTGGTCTTTGTCAGGCTTGACAAAGACCAGTCATGGTCGAAACGTTGCCTTTTTTTCTGTTGTTGGATTAAATCCATTGAAATCTATCGTGGACTCTGGAGCTTCTTTATTCATTTCGTGATTAACCACTTCAATGCGGAGGACGCACTCAGCGCGTCCTCCGCATGGCTGCTGCTGTGCTGAGGACGCGCTGAGCGCGTCCTCACTTTGGGGTCAGCGTTCGGCCGAGTTCCGGCCGATCGCTGGCCCCCCCGGTGCGGGCTGACATCCTCGATGTCAGCCCAGCATCCGGAACCGCCGCCGGTGAAATTAGGTGTCATCGCGACAGCGCGATGACACCTAATTCAGGCGCCCCCCCGCATGTGCGGAGGAGGCGCCTGAAAGGGAGGGGGGGAGGTCCTTCGGACCTCTCTCCCTCCCGATCGGCGGCGTTGCGGGGGTTAACCCAGGCACCATTTGGAAGGGCACAGCCTGCCCTTCCAAATGGTACCTGGCATTAACCCCTGGGGAGCTGGATCGCGAATCGGCGCTGAAAAGCACCGGTTCGTGATCCTTTCCCGGAGCTGGCCGACATCCTCGATGTCGGCCAAGCCTCCGGGAACTCCCCCTGAGGAATGGCGTCATCGTGCATAGCACGATGATGCCAGTCCTAGAGTTAACCCCTAACTGCCACCAACGGTGGAGATAGGGAGTTCATTGGAACTCCCTATCTCCCGATCCGTGGCAGCTAGGGGTTAACGTTTGGTATTGCTGGATCGGCCAAAGCATGGCCGTTCCAACGATACCAAACTCGAATGTAAAAAGTTTGTAAAAATAAATAAATAAATAAAATAAAAATAAAAAAATATTTTAAAAAAAATTATAAAAAAAAATAAACACTTTTTTTTTCTTTTGTTTGGTTTGTTAATGCAGCAATATTGTTCCCATTTCAATTATAATGTGAACAATGATGTTGCACTAACGATTTTTGTATGCGGTGCGTTTGTTAAAAATCGTGTAATTTTCCCCAAAAAAAAATGTAACGAGACCCCATCTCTAATTTTTTAACAAGCGCACCCCATACAAAATATAACCGCAATTGCTCGCATGTTAAAATGTGGAAAAAAAACACTTTACACGCTGTAAATTGTTGAAAATTCATATTTTATTGCATTTTTTGTTATAATATACAGACAGGTCATGACGTATACATATAATAATGACATATTATTAATCTGCCGAGTCTGACGGAAAGAACGATATATAATATGTCTGGGTCATATACTAAAATAAGCCTTCAAAACACGTTTAAACATGATGAGCAAAACCGGTAAAAATGACCTCAGCACAGAGGCGGGAAAAGCCTCAGCAGCGAAAGGGTTAAACCTGACCAAATCTCCAACTCCATTTGCAGAAATGCAGCCCCAAACGTTCAAGGAACCTCCACCATGCTTCACTGTTGCCTGCAGACACTCATTATTGTACCGCTCTCCAGCCCTTCAATGACCAAACTGCCTTCTGCTACAGCCAAATATTTCAAATTTTGACTCATCAGTCCAGAGCACCTGCTGCCATTGTTCTGCATCCCAGTTCCTATGATTTCGTGCATACTTTTGTCGCTTGGCCCACGTTGGAGGTATGGCTTTTTGGCTGCAACTCTTCCATGAAGACCACTTCTGGCCAGACTTCTCCAGACAGTAGATGGGTGTACCTGGGTCCCACTGGTTTCTGCCAGTTCTGAGCTGATGGCACTGCTGGACATCTTCCAATTTCGAAGGGCAATAAGCTTGATGTGTCTTTCATCTGCTGCACTAAGTTTCCTTGGCCAACCACTGCGTCTACGATCCTCATTGTTGGCTGCCTGTTTCTTGGTGCTTCTTCAAAAGAGCTTGAACAGCACATCTTGAAACCCCAGTCTACTTTGAAATCTTTGTCTGGGAGAGACCTTGTTGATGCAGTATAACTACCTTGTGTCTTGTTGCTGTGCTCAGTCTTGCCATGAAACTGTCTTTCACAACCTCACCTTGGTAGCAGAGTTTGGCTGTTCCTCACCCAGTTTTAAGCCTCCTAAACAGCTGTTTATGTTTCAGTTCATGACTGGGTTTCAACCTACTTGTGACATTGATGATCATTAGCACCTGTTTGGTATAATTGGTTGATCATACACCTGACTATAATCCTACAAAATCCCTGACTTTGTGCAAGTGTACCTATGAGAATTGATGCTGGTTTGACGTCAAAAGGTAAAAAAGGTAGTAACACCTAATATTGATTTGATTTAGATTCTTCTTTTGTTCGCTCACTTTGCATGTTGAAAATTGACAAATATAAACAATCAATATTTATATTTCTGAAAGCATTCTTTGTTTACAGCATTTTTTCACACCTGCCTAAAACTTTTGCACAGTACTGTATGTTACCGTTAAAGCCCGAAGTGCGGTTAATCCTAGGATTACCTGGGTAATCCTGACATTACCCAGGCGTCATTAGCAAAAGTCTGAAGTGAAATTAAATTTCAGACTTTATCCGGGTAACCTGCAAAGTATCCAGAGGCCTCTGGGTACCCCGGTTTTCTGCACTGTTTTAACAGGGTAATTCGCACATTACTCTAGTGTTGCTGGATAAAGTGTGATGTGCAACGAAACATCGGACTTTATCCAGGTAATCTGCAAAATATCCAAACCCCTTTGGGTAATCCGCTTTTCTTGGGTTTTCAGCAGGTTACAGTTGACTGAATTCCGAGGATTACCCGGATAAAGCTGCAAACTGTTATCTGACTGATAACAAAATTGTGTTTTTGTTATTTTTAATGAAATTGTATCCACAGTCACAAACCGCACTAAATAACTGTCATGTTACTCTATGCGTTAATTGTCAGAAAAATAATTTATGAAGATAAAGATATTATATAAAGAGTAACCTGATGGTTATTATGTTTTATAAATGATATTTAAGAAGATTAAGCACATATGACACATAATAAAGATCATGTAACTCTTTCACATTCATATAAGAAACATATCCTGTTACTCTGTACATTCATTATATCTGCAATACCTTTTAATGTTTTGTCTTTTGCCATTTTCAATGATAATATCCTTGGATAATAGCAAAATTAACTGTTACCCAAGCGGGGTTGGATGCTCTGCAGATTACCCAGGTGAAGCTGTGGATAGTCCTCAGATTACCCGGGTGAAGCTTCAGATTTGCACATTATCCTGGTAAAGTGCGAATTTTTCAGCTCTTCCAGACTGTTATCCAAGGGAAGTTGGTTAGACCTAAAATTACCCAGAATTACCACGAAATGCACGCGCAACAATAGTCCGTTATCAAAGCCTCCCGACGATGCGTTGACAGGGCTGTAAAGCGCGTTCCTCCATAGGAGGATCGTGCTTTGCAGCGCTGAGCGCACTGAGTATGCTCAGTGAGGTGGCCAGACGGGCGTCGAGTGGAAGGAACGTCCACTCTCACGGACGTTCCTTCCACTCTCCAATGATGCTCGTCTGACCCTATATGATTGTCGTTTGTTCTAGTTAGCCATATTCTGTCCACTTCCTGGCTTCCTGCAATTATCTCATCACCATTTACCCTTATTCTCTAAAATGATATCTCGCTAAAAACTGCTCTTACCACCAAAGAACTTTCTTACATCACCACTCACGCCTTCATGTCTTTTTCACCCATCTCCCTGACCCACTTACCGTATATACTCGGGTATAAGCCGAGTTTTTTGACTCAGATTTTGAGTAAAAAAAACGCGATTCGGCTTATACCTGAGTCAACAGCGTGAGTCCGTCCGTATTGAAGGGGATGCGGCTGCGTGCAGGCGCAGTCGGTCACGTGGTCCGGCTAATCAGGTGGTACTGAGTCTCGCAGCCGCATCCCCTTCAACACGGACGGACTCACGCTGTTCAGGACTGGGCAGGCACTCCCGCTGCCCGGCATCTGGGCCCCCTCAACCCCTGCTGGATCCGGAGCTGGGGCAAGTATCCATGTGAGAGCTGGCTGCCGCTGGGGCAATATCCAGGTGAGAGCTGGGGCAAATCCATGAGCTGGGGGCAAATACATGTGTGAGCTGGGGCATATCCATGAGCTGGGGCAAATCCATGTGTGAGCTGGGGCATATCCATGAGCTGGGGCAAATACATGTGTGAGCTGGGGCATATCCATGAGCTGGGGCAAATCCATGAGCTGGGGCATATCCATGTGTGAGCTGGGGCATATCCATGAGCTGGGGCATATCCATGAGCTGGGGCATATCCATGTGCTGGGGCAAATCCATGTGCTGGGGCAAATCCATGTGTGAGCTGGGGCATATCCATGTGTGAGCTGGGGCAATATCCATGAGCTGGGGCAATATCCATGTGTGAGCTGGGGCAATATCCATGTGAGAGCTGGGGCAATATCCATGTGTGAGCTGGGGCAATATCCATGTGTGAGCTGGGGCAATATCCATGTGTGAGCTGGGGCAATATCCATTAAATATTATTTTTTTTGGTATCTATTTTTATTTTTGAAATTTACCAGTGGCTGCTGCATTTCCCACTTAGGCTTATACGCGAGTCAATAAGTTTTCACAGGTTTTTTGGGAAAAAGTAGGGGGGTCGGCTTATACACGGGTCGGCTTATACCCGAGTATATACGGTATATGACGTTACATCAGGTTCATGGTCATAAATGCATCAAACTACATGAATAAATCTCAAGTTACATTTTCTTATACTAGAGGGATGATTTCTTTAAATCCACAGGTATAAATAAATACACTATATTGCCAAAAGTATTCGCTCACCTGCATTGACTCGCATATGAACTTAAGTGACATCCCATTCCTGATCCATAGGGTTCAATATGACGTTGGTCCACACTTTGCAGCTATAACAGCTTCAACTCTTCTGGGAAGGCTGTCCACAAGGTTTAGGAGTGTGTATATGGGAATTTTTGACCATTCTTCCAGAAGCGCATTTGTGAGGTCACACATTGATGTTGGACGAGAAGGCCTGGCTCTCAGTCTCCGCTCTAATTCATCCCAAAGGTGTTCTATCGGGTTGAGGCCAGGACTCTGTGCAGGCCAGTCAAGTTCATCCACACCAGACTCTGTCATCCATGTCTTTATGGACCTTGCTTTGTGCACTGGTGCACAGTCATGTTGGAAGAGGAAGGGGCCAGCTCCAAACTGTTCCCACAAAGTTGGGAGCATGGAATTGTCCAAAATGTCTTGGTATGCTGAAGCATTCAGAGTTCCTTTCACTGGA
The DNA here is from genome assembly GCA_009667805.1 of Leptobrachium leishanense. NCBI lineage: Eukaryota > Metazoa > Chordata > Amphibia > Anura > Megophryidae > Leptobrachium > Leptobrachium leishanense. The sequence continues at coordinate 17,981 of RXON01004548.1, read as the reverse complement.
ACTAAGGGCCAAGCCCAGCTCCTGAAAAACAACCCCACACCATAATCCCCCTCCACCAAACTTTACATTTGGCACAATGCAGTCAGACAAGTACCGTTCTCCTGGCAACCGCCAAACCCAGACTCATCCATCAGATTGCCAGATGGAGAAGCACGATTCGTCACTCCAGGGAATGCGTCTCCACTGCTCTAGAGTCCAGTGGCGGCGTGCTATACACCACTGCATCTGACGCTTTGCATTGCACTTGGTGATGTATGGCTTGGATGCAGCTGCTCGGCCATGGAAACCCATTCCATGAAGCTCTCTGCACATTGTTCTTGAGCTAATCTGAAGGCCACATGAACTTTGGAGGTCTGTAGCGATTGACTCTGCAGAAAGTTGGCGACCTCTTCGCACTATGCACCTCAGCATCCGCTGACCTCGCTCCGTCAGTTTACGTCGCTCGCCTACCACTTCGTGGCTGAGTTGCTGTCGTTTCCAAACAGTTGACTGCAGAATATTTAGGAGTGAGGAAATTTCACGACTGGCTTTGTTGCACAGGTGGCATCCTATCACAGTTCCACGCTGAAATTCACTGAGCTCCTGAGAGCGACCCATTCTTTCACAAATGTTTGTAAAAACAGTCTGCATGCCTAGGTGCTTGATTTTATACACCTGTGGCCATGGAAGTGATTGGAACACCTGATTCTGATTATTTGGATGGGTGAGCGAATACTTTTGGCAATATAGTGTATCTACACAGGTACAATTATGGGGTTCTCCTGCAATAACCAATGCAAGGAGCAGAATTAGTTGCAGTACTTGGCATGTACCTCTAAAATCATGCAGCGAACTACTGAATGCTTTACAATATTGCTAATTAATAATGCCCCCTCTTTAAAATCTGACTTTTCTCTGGCAATATTATGTACACAAATATTAAAAAATGTATTTGAATTGTTTGCTTCAGCTCTGCATACATATAATGTATTTCTACATTTAGGAATTCATTGAGCCACAATCTAGATATTGCATCTAAACAATTCCCCCGATTCGTGTCAAGAATTTTAATGTCCCAGCTTAAGTTGTTACTCTATACTGTTAGATATTCTAAATGAATGGTTTTTGTTAGCCTTTTTTCCTATTTTCTCTTGGAGGCAGATATTATCTTATTGTAAATCTTTTCACAGAATGTCAAACAATGCAACTTTGTTCATAAATAATAAATAAATAATTCAACACTTTCTAATGAAACATTCTTCCAAAGCATGAAATCATTTTGTTTTGTTCCACAGATCATTTTAATTTACGTTTAATTACATTGAATGGATTTTGTAAGGTGATAGTAAGAGATAAAATCAAAAAATGTGAAATGTCTCTAGACAGCACAATCTGGATAATTAAGAATTAATGGACCTCTGCATGGGCATCTTTTTAATAAAGCCAGAAGAGACCACAAAACCTTTCCAACCCCTGTGTTTGTTTTCTTTCGCCTGAGAGTTTGGTAATGGTTATAGATACATCATAAATACTGTAACTTTAATAGTATTTATCAATTAATTAGTTGTAGTAAATAGTTGGAAGATTGGCTTACAGCAGTGGCATATCTACCGGGTTTGCGGCTGTGACAGTGGCAATCGGATGCTTACTGTTAAGGTGCCCAGCAGAGTATCCCTACTTCCCAGGTAGAATAACAAGATGGACCACCATTCAAACTGTGCTGCCATCTAAGAAATCCCAGCTCAAGTGGCAACCAAGCAAAGTGGACATTTAGGCTAGGGTCAGACTGAGGCAGTGCGAACGCGCGTTCTGGCGCACTTAATCACGGCCGCACTAGCAGCAGATGCCGGGCAATGACGGCCAATATACGAAGTACGGTCGCACAAAAGTCCGGCTGCACAACGCAAGTGGAAAATGAACGCATTTTTTCGAGAACGTTAAACCACTAGTACTGACGTACAGAGTGCGCTGCGTCCGCTAGCGGTGTGTGTGCGTGAATTGGAGACATCAGACGCTGCTAATGTCCGGCCAACATAACGTCCAGATGCAAGAAGTGTTTTATTGATGATCCGTACAAAATCACGGATGAAACTGCGCATAGTATGACCGCTATTGCGTATTCCGTGAAAAAATACGTCCATTCTTCGAACGCACATTTTCACGGACAACGTGAAAAATGCGTTAGTCTGACCCTAGCCTTACCTGACCAGCTGATCAGGAGAGCTTCGGCAAGGCCTCTACTGAGGACCCCTCAAATGGCCAGAAGTCTGTCTGTGGCACTGTAAGTTTCCAGTTGCCAGATATCAATCTGTGACACTATTGGTTACCAATTGCACTTCCCGTCTTAGACAACAGCACAGTCTGAATGGGGTACAACTGGAGGGCAAGAGGAGGGATCTGGTGTTTAATGGGTTTATTTGGTGACTGTCACGGTAGGTGCCAACTTGGGCCATTGTAGACACTTGAAACAAGGAGGAGTTAGCCCTTCAGGCAGGTTAGCTTGTCAGGTATATTGGAAGGGGAAAAAAGGTAAAATGGATGCCTGTAGCCATTTTGTTTTTAAAGACAGTCTTTTTCTTTCTCCAAATTTCTCTAGTTAGAAATGATTTTTTTTTACAGAGTTCATGGCTGGGTGAGATAAAAAAATACCAGACATGAAGGAACCTAAAATGTCTTTGTGTGATAAAATGCTAGAGCTAAGTGCTAAGACGTGCCATAATTAAATTTATTGGTCGGTCTTAAGTTTTTAAAATAAAAAGATATTTTGTCTTTTGGGTATAAAGAAATGAGAATTTAAATTCTGTAATGTATATATATTCACCAAATATATTTCTATAATCAAAGTATATTCTATTATATTTACAGTAGAAAATGTATGCTCCAATTTATATTGTAGAGAGTTTAAGTGGTAAATAGTATAATTATTGAAGAATAGATTCTGTTGAGTTAACTAGAAAAGAATTCAACTGATAAAGATTCAGTAAAATTTAGAAAGGAGTAAGGGATATAAATCTAATTTTGATATGTGGAGACTAAGAGCCTAGCGACTGAGAGAAGAAGTCTTTGTCCAAAATGACCTTTTGACCCGAGATAGGGATATTAAAAAGAAATAGTGAAATTAATTAAGAAGTGCAATACTGCCCTCTAGAGGATAGTAAATATTATAATTGATATACCAAATATATTGCCAGTGACGTCAAATTGACTATAATTGAAGCGGCAATGTTGGTTGCAAATCACTCTAAGATTCCGAGACTCCAAGATGCTGAGATTCCAAGACTCCGAGGCATACACCAGAATGCAAAAATTGGGTGTAACACCCAGTGTGAGCGCACTTAACTTTCAAGAGTAGATCCCTCAGCAGTGATCCCAGGGAATTTTGATGCCAGAGTCAGAGTGAAATAGACCTAATATTGAGAAATAGAGACAACTCCATGGTGCAAAATAACATTTGAACATGTACAGGTAGTGGAAATGAAAACTATGATATGATGACAAACTCACAAGGGTGGAGCCCTAATCGGCTCAGATGATATACGCCTCTTGACCACTCTGGGGGGTCACACCCCTTGTGAAGAAATCTTCTGATATTCAGGTATATAGGTATCTTCAGTATTCAAGCGCCGTCACGCTTTATATTAGTGGCTTCTTAGTACTTAGAAACAAGAAGAAATCTCCATTGCGCAGTAGTAATGTATTTTGGAGATATAATAACAGATGGGTACTCACGGTCACCAGAGCCTCTGTTGGTAGTGGCTCAGTAGATAAGCATGTATAGAGATCAAGTCTCAGGCTGGAAAATGAATGAACGTTGATAAAACGTGAATAAAACAAAAGAAGGTTTATTTAAAACTCAATTAAAAATAAAGTAAAAAGAGACGCGTTTCGTCTGCACACACTGCAGACTTCCTCAGACTGAGGAAGTCTGCAGTGTGTGCAGACGAAACGCGTCTCTTTTTACTTTATTTTTAATTGAGTTTTAAATAAACCTTCTTTTGGTTTTATTCACGTTTTATCAACGTTCATTCATTTTCCAGCCTGAGACTTGATCTCTATACATGCTTATCTACTGAGCCACTACCAACAGAGGCTCTGGTGACAGTGAGTACCCATTTGTTATTATATCTACAAAATACATTACTACTGCGCAATGGAGATTTCTTCTTGTTTCTAAGTACTAAGAAGCCACTAATATAAAGCGTGACGGCGCTTGAATACTGAAGATACCTATATACCTGAATATCAGAAGATTTCTTCACAAGGGGTGTGACCCCCCAGAGTGGTCAAGAGGCGTATATCATCTGAGCCGATTAGGGCTCCACCCTTGTGAGTTTGTCATCATATCATAGTTTTCATTTCCACTACCTGTACATGTTCAAACGTTATTTTGCACCATGGAGTTGTCTCTATTTCTCAATATTAGGTCTGACTCTGGCATCAAAATTCCCTGGGATCACTGCTGAGGGATCTACTCTTGAAAGTTAAGTGCGCTCACACTGGGTGTTACACCCAATTTTTTCATTGATTATTGTAAGGGGTTAACAAAGTGTTATTGAGCAGCACTGGTTTAATAGCCAATTCAAGACCGCACTTTAGCGCTGATTGTCTCCTTTATTGCTTTTATACACCAGAATGCATTCAGACGTCCAGTACACATAGCAGTCCGAGATTCCAACATTCAGAGACTCACACCACAATGCACGCAGATCCCAGGACATGAGGAAATCAAGACTCCCACCAAAACTCTGACTCTCACCAAATCTCTGACTCACATGCATTGATTATCTGATATCGATAATCTTCACATATTCCAAAACAAAGCATTAGATAGAAAATTCCAAGGCAGATTTATCAAAATCCAGATTGGAGAGGTAATGTATGAGAGCTTTTTTTAAATTAAGGAATTAATGTAAATATATATATTTGTAGATATTCTTGCAACATAGACTGAGATTTTTCAGATTCTTGGTAGCTCCAAAAATCTAAATATCTTTATTCTGCAGATAAAGATGTGAAGAAGTGGACATAAGGATTTATCCTAAAGAATTGTTGTAAGATTGATACCAATATTTATAATGAATCTGGAAATTACTGTGATTAAAATTAATAAGCAAGGAATTATATAACTACAAAATAAAAAGCAAAAGATTAGAAGTTTAATTCTCGAGATTATGGGAGGATTCACTAAATAAGTTTTATTACTTATCATTAAATTAGCTCATCTTTTGTTGATCCATGCAGTATAGAGCTATATATATATATATCTATAAGATCTAGCTGGTTAAACATTGTTTGCTGGGAAATGCATGTTGTATTAAGCAGAAATGTTTATTTCATTTATTTCATTTGTGTATTAGTTACTAACTGATAAGGTAAATGATATTAATCATATATGCAGTTACTAACCGGAGATATATATATTGTGAAGCTAGTTTTTATATGCTGATGGATTGTGGTTTATAAATCTTTGTTTATGATATGAGATTTGAAACTTTTTTGTATACGTAATAAATATATATATATATATATATATATTTTTATAATTCTTTATTTTTCATAACACAAGAAAAGGCACATCAAAAGTAAGACCCCGCAGGGCCAGTACAAGAAACAGTAAACACATAAAGGTAACACTTCGCTCTTCAAGGAAATATAAGGGTGCATATAGTTCAGAATTAAAATCGCTCATGTTAAAACAGTAGGCACATCAAAAGTGGGACCCCGTAGGGCCAATACAAGGAACTGTAACCACATAGGAGGTAACGCATTCCTCTTCAGGAAAATATAGAGGTGAAGATAGTTCAGAAAAAACATAACATAGTGTAGCGATGTGTTAAAGTTTACTGTGGCAGTACCCATTTTTGGCCACAAGATGGAGACTATCACGATTAAAGACCCTGGACACTTGAACTACATGTCCATGCATGCTTTGCGAAGAAACAAGAAGTGGGTGGGTTTGTGGAGAGCCTGTACATCCTGCACCTCGTGGAGAACAGGCAGAGCGCGCCAGGGAGCAGAGGAGAGCGGATGCACGTACAGAGAAGGAGAGACCAAAAGATAGGCCGGAGCGGAGACAAAGTGGATCGGGCCTTAGGATTGGGTCACCCAGCCTTGCGGGAGATAGACATCACCATCTATTATCCGAGTGCAGTGCTAAGGAGAGAAGACCCCTCGAGTAAGGAGTACCGCGGTCGATTGAAGCGGGGAGCAGGCGGTAAGCTGGCTGAGTCGCGGCTGACAGACAGAAGGCCAGACAACAGATTCGGTGGTCGTGTCCCCAGTCAATATCGAGCGGAGAGACGTCCCTGGTCAGCGGAACCTCAAGCTTGCGCTGGATGGGTGAGAGGCCCCCAAGGCCGTGTGTAAATAGGAACGTACGCTGCTGTTTTCCTTCTAAAACCCACAGGGCCCCAACTGACTAGTCGAAGACATCGTTAAAGTAAACTCACTGGCCAGTTGAAAAGTACCCGGGTACCCTACACACACAAATGCATATCACTTCACGTTCTGGGACTTAACCTGTGCAGGACTCAGTTTCCTTTTTTCCTATCCACACAAGGGGGCAAAGTTAAAGTTACATTCTGAACAATTTTCCTTTTTTTTGTTCCCGTTGCGCGCTTACCGTGATACGAGAACTGTGTATTTTATTGTGTCCCGCTACGGGTTTTTCCTCGAATTTCGTATCTTTTAATTTTCTGCTCGGTCGGGGTTTTTTTTCCGAAAATACGAAGCCCTCGTGTTTTCGTTTCTTTTACCGCTACGCGTTTATCGTGTTACGAAAGTACTGTAAATCTTCCTGTATATACCGTGTCTCAAGAACTGCAAACCTTTTAGTAAACCTTTTAAAATATAAGACTGTTCAGCGTGTTGGAGTATATTTATTCCCTAGTGCGGGGAGACTGACCCGTGGTTCATTTTCAGCGGCTCCTCCGGGAGTGAGCGCTACACGTGGGGGCTCGTTTCCGGGATTCAGTCTCTGGAAAAACCGCATCTAAAGGGTTAAATATGGATCCAGACACTGCTGCCGAATGGTGTGGGGAGCACAGTAGTCAGTTAGCATGTTGCATAGTCATGGATATTCCCGCAGACACTTGGGCCGAAGATCAGATTCGCCAGGCCGTGGCCACGCTAGCACCAGATCATCGGGGGTTAATCCTGGACATTAAGAAAAACCCAGATACCTCTCACACGCATGTTCTTCTTGAATGGAGAAAAGGTATTCCAGCATGTTTTCAGGGCGCGAGCGTGAAGCTGACCGGTGAGGTGGAAGTCCAACTGATACAGCCAAGTACGCCACGTGGTGATCACGAGAATGTTCCCGATGTTACCCCAACTACAGGGTTCCCTCCTGCTACATTTTTCACCACTATGGGGAAACTGGTGGAAACACTAGCGAAAAACTCTACTGCGTCTCCAAATTACGGATATCGCAAGTTACGGTTTTATTCTGGTAAGGTCCCCGTGCCAACTGGAGAAGAGGACTTTGAGACCTGGATAGATCAGGCAGTGCAGGCAGTGGAAGAATGGGAAGTGGCTGACACCGTGAAGAGACAAAGGCTGATCGAGAGCCTAAGAGGTCCTGCTTCAGAGGTCATTCGAAATCTGAAAAGGGACAAGCCCGGCTGCACTGCTGCGGAGTATCTAGAAGCTTTACAGGAAAATTTCGGGGGAGTGGAGGATTGTGCCGAGCTTATTCACAAGTTCTCTCACACCTATCAAAAGGCAGGAGAAGAATTGTCCACATATGTCTGGCGGCTGGATAAAATCATCCATCAGGTCATTCTTAAAAGAGGCATGGAGCCGAGTCGTGCAAGCAAAGCGTTGCTGGATCAAGTTTTCAAAGGTGCACTCCCACTGGATCCCATAATGTTGAAGTTTCAGACTAGATACCAGAACACAAGGCTGACCTATTCCAAACTAATCAAAGCTATCCGAGAAGAAGAGGCCTTGATTCAGGCCAAAAAGGTTGCAAATGCTTCGCACACAGTTTTCACCGCAGAAGTAGGAACTCTCTCGGTAGCCGATGCAGCAAACATACAGACTGAAGTGCTAGCCTTAAAAACTCAGATGTTGCAAATGATGGAGTTAATGACGTCACGGTTGGTTGAGGACCCCAGAACTGAAGGGGTTGCTGTAGCCTCGAACAGGGGGTCTCCAAGGGAACTGCAAGAAGGAAATATGCCCACACTCCCGAGGAAGAAATGTTTTGGCTGCGGGGAAATTGGCCATTTCAGGGCTCAGTGTCCACAAGGGAGGGTTGAAAAGAAACCGGTCGAAGAACTTCTAAAAGCTGTGGAGAAACTGTTGTCCGCCCTGCAGGCGGGAAACTCCAGAGGGTCCTGGTAAGGGAGCAAACCAGGGGCCCGAAGATTGAAACCCGCTCCAAAAATCAAGCCAGGACTAAGAGGGCGAGAGGGCCAAAGTCCGACCAACTGCTGAGCCTGCCAGGACTGAAAGAGTCATTCCTTTAGCGTCCGGGCCTACGTCATGGGGAGGCAATGCACACCAAAGCCTACACGGGCCAAGAAAAGGGCCAGGGTACAGCAAACTGGGTCTAAGCGTCCAGATACCGCCACCAAGTTTCCTGACCAACTGATAGGTCCTTCTCCGATTGTGCCAATCCAAGTGGAGGGAGTATACACCAAAGCTCTGTTAGATTCGGGGGCTCAAGTGACTTTGATTTATAAAGACTTTTATGAGAAACATTTAAAGCACATTCCTCTGCAAGAATTGAAGGATTTGGAATATGGGGTATCGGCACTGAGAAACTCCCTTATGACGGGTATCTGCAAGTAAGGTTGGAGATCGGATCTGAAGTCATCGGACAGTCCGGAGGCTGTGACGCCTTGGCCATTGTGTGCCCCCGACCTCGGGTGCAAACAGAAGCTCTCTGATAGTGGGGACAAATACGGACCTAGTGCGGCGTCTCCTGACCCCCATCGTAGTGGAAGAAGGGTCAACTCAAGGAGTGCACCCCATGTTACGACCGGTCTATCAGAGGATGGTTGAAGAACGGAAAGCACCTGCTGAGGTGGGAAGACTGTGGAGACTGGGTGGGACAGAGAAGGTTCTGCAAGCAGGAGAAGTAGCGAGCTTCCGGGTTTCAGTTAAGTTGAACGGATCGCAACCAGGTCCCTATGTGGTGCTGGGAACCGATGTCAGTCATGGGAGTGAAACCGGAGTCGAAGTAATTCCTGAAATAATCTCCACAAAAGCCTTGAAGAGGACACGAGGAAGAGTCTCGGTCAGTGTGTGCAATGTGACAGATTCTCCAGTAGTCCTTAAAGCACGAATGCCTATCGGGCAAGTAGAGTCTGCTACACCCCTCTCCACCGATTTAGGAGGGGGAGTGGATAAAGAGATTTCGGATGAAAGATTCTACCCTAAAGACGCCCCATTTCACCTGAGTGGAAGAAACGTCTTCAGTCTCAAGTTCTAAAGTGGAAAGAATTATTCTCGAAAGATGAGTTCGATGTGGGCCTGGCTAAGAGTATGGAACACCGCATTCGGTTGCAAGAAGACAAGCCGTTTCGTGAAAGGTCAAGGCGAGTTCCGCTGGGAGACTTGGATGATCTACGAGAACAGCTAAATGAGTTGCAGAGAACCAATGTGATTCAAGAGTCCAGGAGCCCATATGCATCTCCAATAGTGCTGGTCAGGAAGAAGAATGGTTCTGTCCGCTTGTGCATAGACTATCGCACCCTGAACCGAAGAACCATCCCCGACCAATACGCTACTCCTCGGATTGAAGATGCCTTACAGTGTTTGTCTGGAGCAAAGTGGTTCAGTGTGTTAGACCTGCGAAGCGGATATCATCAGATACCGATGCACCCTGAAGACAAAGAGAAAACTGCGTTCATTTGTCCACTGGGGTTCTTTGAGTTCAATAGAATGCCTCAAGGTCTGACGGGAGCTCCAGCCACGTTCCAACGGTTGATGGAGAAGACAGTCGGGGATATGAATCTAATCGAAGTGTTAGTGTACCTGGATGACATAATTGTGTTCGGGAAGACTCTGGAAGAGCATGAGCAACGTTTGGAGAAGGTCTTGAAGAGGCTCCATGAAGAGGGGTTGAAATTGTCTCTGGAGAAATGCCAGTTCTGTTTACCGTCAGTCACATATCTGGGACACGTGGTCTCGGCAGAAGGTGTTTCGACAGATCCTCGAAAGTTGGAGGCCGTAGCTTCTTGGCCTAGACCTCGAAACGTCACTGAACTTAGATCTTTCTTGGGATTCTGCTCATACTATCGAAGATTTGTGGGAGGATTCGCAAAGATAGCTCAGCCGCTGAACAAACTCCTACAGAAAGAAACCACCGAAGAAGGCTGTAAGGTCTCTGATCGAAACCCCTCTGCTCCGGGACCAAGGAAAGCTAAAGAGTCCATACAAGGTGAATGGACTAGTCAATGTGAAGGTGCGTTTGTGAAGCTGAAAGAGAATCTAACCCGAGCTCCTGTTCTGGCCTACGCGGACCCTCACAAGCCGTATGAACTACATGTGGATGCCAGCCGAGAAGGTCTGGGAGGAGTCTTATATCAGGAGTATGATGGATTGCTGAGGCCTGTAGCGTACGTGAGCCGGAGCCTTGCGCCTTCTGAGAAGAACTATCCTACTCACAAACTGGAGTTCCTAGCCTTGAAGTGGGCAGTGGTGGACAAGTTGAAAGACTATCTGTATGGAGCTGAGTTCGTGATCAAGACGGATAATAATCCTCTCACCTATATCCTTACTACTGCGAAACTGGACGCAACGGGACATCGGTGTTGGCCGCTCTGTCAGGGTTTCGGTTCAGCCTGAAGTATCGCCCTGGGGTGAACAATCGAGATGCTGATGCTTTATCACGAAGACCCTACACTACAGAATGGACTCAGGTGACTCCAGACGGGGTACAAGCTTTGTGTCAAGGAACAGAACGCCGGGTCAAGGGAGGAGTTGAAGCGGAGGCCATAGGAGTCATGGCCGCGGCTGTTCCTGAGTTCTACTGTAACCCTACGCAATTGAGGGATGAAAGTCTACCTACCTTTTCCAAGCAGGACCTGAAAGCGGATCAAGCTAGAGACCCTTTGATTGCATTGACCATAAAGGCCCTGACTGCAAACCAGCGAGAGATTCTGTTAACCAATTCCCCGGATGGAGCCAGATTGGTTTACAAAGAGTGGGAGCGGTTTGAAGATGTTGGATGGGGGGTCTACCGAAGGGGCCCCTCGACCAATTCCGAAGAGATTCAACAGTTATTTCTCCCCACTAAACACAGGGAGAGTGTGTTGCGATCATTACATGATGAGCATGGACATTTGGGTGCTGAGAGAACTTTTAAGTTGGTGCGAGATAGGTTTTATTGGCCTTGCATGAGGGCTGAAGTTGAGAGTTACTGCCATTCCTGTCTGAGGTGCATTCAGAGGAAAACTCTACCAACCCGAGCTGCTCCAATGAGCCATCTACAGAGTCAGGGACCCATGGATTTGGTGTGCATTGACTTCCTGTGCTTAGAGCCGGATGCTAGTGGGCAAGGGAATATTTTGATAGTGACTGATCATTTCACCCGTTATGCCCAAGCTTTTTCTACAAAAGACCAACGCGCTCCGACAGTGGCGAAGGTGCTGATGGAAAAGTTCTTTGTTCATTACGGCCTGCCAAGAAGAATACACTCTGATCAGGGAAGAGACTTTGAAAGTAGATTGATCGGGCAATTGCTGGAGTTGTTGGGAATTCAAAAGACTCGAACTACGCCATACCACCCTCAAGGTGATGCTCAGCCTGAAAGGTTTAATCGCACGCTGCTAAATATGCTGGGGACTTTGTCTAATGTAGAGAAGCAGAGTTGGAGTCGTCATATAGCTACTCTGGTGCATGCATATAACAGTACGGAGAGTGATGCAACGGGATATTCACCGTACCGTCTTATGTTCGGAAGAGAAGCTCGACTGCCGGTTGATTTGGCATTTGGGTTATCTCTAGACCAGACGTCAGTAGCTTCTCATAGAAACTACGTGGATAGACTTCGGAAGAATCTGGCTTCTGCGTTTGAACAGGCCCGTTTGACTTCAGGTAACAGGGAGCAAAGGAACAAGAAGAACCAGGGCCGTCTTTAACGCGGGGCAAAAGGGGCAGCTGCCCCGGGCCCAGTCATTGTTGAGGGGCCCAAAGCAGCTGTCCCTTGGGCCAGCGTAAATACCTGCCGCTGAATCCATTTGATAATTTTGAGCTCCAAGTCCGGTATGAATCACTGTCTGAGTGTCGCCTGCTGACATCACCGGAGCATTGCATGCCGGGAGATGTAGTTCACTGGTTTTCTGGTAGATTGAAGACAACCAGTGTAGAACTACATATTCCTGGCATGCAATGCTCTGGTGATGTCATCAGGCGGCGCCCAGACAGTGACAGTAATCCGGCGCCAACAGTTTTCAGGGGGAACAACATGTGAAGAGGCAGAGAAGCAGGCGCTGTTGCTGAGCAGCATGGAGGTCAGAGGGAGGCAGGAATCCCCCCAGCTTGGGCTGTGAGTATGCTCTGCACTTTCACAGCATTCTACATTGCACTCTGCTTCAGTCAACCCCAGCCCCTGCATCTTCTCCCCCTGCTCCTGTCTCCCTACCTCTGCATCTCTCCCCCTCCTAGTTCCTACTCCTCCCTTTCACACAATACACTGGAAGCAGCAGCTAGGAGAGTGCAGGGTACCTGGCTGTTAGCCGTGCTTGCTGCTTGCACTTGCAATCATGCAAGTGATTGATTGTGTGTGTGCACCTCAGCATCTCATACATGGCAAAGGAGGAGAACTTTCCCAAACACATGGTCTGGGTTTCATGGCACACAGGGTGCAGGGAGCCTGCATGGCACGGAGGTGGATTATATCAGGTGCTGCAGGGCAGTCTGATCTTCTCAATGCACAGGGTATGGGCACAGTGTGGTGCCTGACAGGGTAACATATAATCTGTGGCTTTCCAGTTGCTGCAGAATGCACCTCCCAGAGGCCTGTTCAATACCTCAGCAGCTGCTGAATTGCTGCAGCGTAGCAATTCAGTTTGCTGCAGCAGTGTCGTTGAACCCTTTGGATGCGAATTTTGTATCCAAAATGGCCGACGATTTCTTAATGAAAAATTCAGATTGTTTTTCGGATCACTCGGACAAAATATAATAAAGAGAAGCAGTCAGCACAATTCCGTTTTGTATGCACACACCACAAATGATAGTTTTTAATGAATAAACGTTATGTTTACTTCTGAAACAATATATAAATTGAACTGTAATATATGTCTATGTGCAGGGGGAAGTAATAAATAAATATTTTGTGCTTTGGTGAACAAAAACCTCAAAATTAACATTGCTGTATGGAATTATTACTTGCTTCGAGGCGGCGGCCATCTTGCTGTACGGCATTGTTACTTGCTTCAGGGCGGCGGCCATCTTTAAAACGTCACACTCAGCATCTCCTCGGGTCGCTGCAAGTGCTAGGTTAGCACTGCTAGGCGCTGAACGGTTGAACGGCGTTCAATGGCAAGTTGCTAACTTAGCACTTGCAGCGGCTGAGGTATTGAACAGGCCTCAGCTTACCCATTTATTTAAAGTTGATCATGAATTGGTCTGAAACCCACACAGGGGTATGTGACTGTGCCAGGGCATCCAGATTCTACCATACAAGTTCAGGGGTATCTAAATGAGTTATGGAACCCACTTAAAACCGCTGTGCTGCAGGATTTCTGTAGGTACTTTGATACCCAGGCATTATTTATACCCAGGAGTAACTACCTTAATACGCTGATTACTGATGCCCTGGAATGGAGGGGCATCTAAATGTGCTGTGGCACCCAGATATTACCTGCGCCAGGCAGACCTCTATCTATACACCAGAGACCTGACATTTCAATCCATACCCTGCAGGAGTATCTGCCTGGGTATTAATTAGTGCCATGATCTTATCTACACCTAGCAGGGGTAAGTGTCACGCTAATACGCATTGTACATTATTGCGGATTTTATTGCAGTGGATTCTGTGATACTCTCATACCGCACATTATTGTGGGTTTTATTGCCGTGGAGCTCTGTGATACACCCATACATGCCACATGTTTTTTTTTTGGGGAAGGGGCAGCATTTCATCCATCGCTCCAGGCAGCACAGTGGCTTGGGCCGGCCCTGGCTGCAGCGTCCTTGCCTCCCAGCGAACATAAGGCTGGGAACGGCACTCACGCTGTAAATGGCATTGCTCACACAGCCAGCCAAGTTACCCCCGTTGCACGCAGGAGTCAGAAGAGACAGTGCTGCCTGGTCTGGAAGGATTCCCTGCACAGGGAAGCACATTATTCTATTTCTCGGTTAGTTGTTAACGCTTTTATAAATTATGTATGTCAGTCTTCTATAACTATAATTTTAATGATTATAATCAATATTGCGTCACCAGATTGTATCTACTGGTGCTAGAGGGCCGGCGTTTGACTAAAATCCTTATGTTTTTTGTTTTAAAGTTAATTAAGAGGGAGGACAGTAATGGATGAGGACGCAAAACCGAAGCGCCATGATCTCTGTCAGGGGGGAGCCCAAGCCAAGCACTCCACGAGGTCACCACAAAGCAGGGACGCCGCCAGCCCCAAACGCCAGCAGGAAAAAGAAAAAAGCAGGACCTCCAGCAGAATAAAGTGATGAAAATTTTTATTTAGGGACAGCAGACACCATGAAAAAGCAGTGACGTTTCGACCCGAAGGTCTTAATCATACATGACTGACATGTATGATTAAGACTTTCGGATCGAAACGTCACTGCTTTTTCATGGTGTCTGCTGTCCCTGAATAAAGATTTTCATCACTTTACTCTGCTGGAGGTCCTGCTTTTTTCCTGCTGGTAGTGGATGAGGAGACACAATGTAGGCCCCATGGAAATTCCGGATCAGCAAAATGATTCGGTTCATCACGAGGTGATGGTAACTGCTCCTCTGGGTCGCTCCCTGTGCTGCTGCTTGAATAAAAACTCGAAAACCCACAATATTACATCAAGTGGATTAATTCCAGCACCAAAAAGGACGATGTTTCAACCAGGATTGGTCTTTGTCAAGACTTGAGAAAGACCAGTCCTGGTCGACACGTTGTCCTTTTTGGTGCTGGAATTAATCCACTTGATGTAATATTGCGGGTTTTCGTCTTTTTATTCAATTTGTTTAATTTGGGGCTGTGGAGCAGGGACCCCCGTCCTTTTGCCCACTGTCGTAGATGGTACTCGGGCTTCTATTTTTCATGATTCATGTGAATTTGTTTATAAGAGGAGGGATCATGTTCAGGAGTATATTAACCTTCTGTAGTCCAAAACATGGCATGCCCTGAGATTAATCTGCAGACACTGTGCAGATACACAT
The DNA here is from genome assembly GCA_009667805.1 of Leptobrachium leishanense. Classification (NCBI taxonomy): domain Eukaryota; kingdom Metazoa; phylum Chordata; class Amphibia; order Anura; family Megophryidae; genus Leptobrachium; species Leptobrachium leishanense. The sequence continues at coordinate 2,659 of RXON01004548.1, read as the reverse complement.
GAACTCACACTGACACAAGTTACAGTCCTTACAGGCCCAAAGAATATATTTTATATAAAGGGGTAATGCGTTGATACTGAAATGTGTGTATGTGTTTTGCGTTTTGGACAACCTTAAACAAACTGTCATTATCACATAATCAACACATTTATTGCAAATGCTTAGTGGAAAAATCACTCCTTATGCCCCTTTTATATGACTGCTGCTAGTCTATGAGAGGAAGCAGCCGACGGCTGACGCGTCACAGCCAATCCTAGTCCTCTGGTCCCAATACTCAGCAAATCGCTGCCAAGTGACAGACACAAAGTGTGATTATATGGAGAATGACAGATATAGAGGAGCCCGCTTCTGTGAGGTTACAATCTAAACATTATTAAAGCTTTTTGTGACAAGTCCATGATGTATGTGTTTTTTTTTTGGGGGGGTGTTGGGGGTGGAGAACAAAATTATGTAGTGGACGAGCTTTCGGGGGGGCCCCAAGAAAATGTTTGCCCAGGGTCCAATCAATATTTAAGACGGGCCTGAGAAGAACTATGATTTGAGGGTTCGAATACAGGATCTACAACCCGGTGATAGGGTTCTGTTGAAGAATTTGGGTGCTGCTGCGAGACACAAGCTGGCGGACAGATGGAGTTCTCAAGTTTACATTGTTTGCAAACAACTGCCAGGTCTGCCGGTGTATCAGATTCGCCCTGATGGAAAGGCTGGTCCCCTCAAGAATTGGCACCGAAATCACTTGTTACCTTTGAGAGAGGCTGTGAGGATACCAGTGGAAAACGAACTTCCTCCGGCGAATCCACATGCTCCACGTGTTCCTCCTGTTACTCGGTCTCAACAGACTCGGGTTGTTGGAGAGAGCGAAAGAGACAGCGACGAAGAGAAGTTTCTGTTTAGATTGGATACGCTCACCAGAACCTGAAGAGGTCGTCCCAGTTCCTTGTCAGTGGGAAAGTAACTTGAGGGCTGAAGCTCCTGATTTCAGTGGGAATTCCCCGAAAATATGGAACTCCCTGAAACCCTTGAACTTCCGTTAAGGGTCCCGGATATTGTTAGAGACCCTGTAGCTCCTGAAGACGAGCCTTACGATTATAGTTCTATGCCTTCCCTGGAGGGATCGTACTCGGAGGAAGTGTCTGCTCCAGTGGCCGACATAAGGACTGAGCCTATACCTATAGTACCCCCACCTGAAGAGGAACGGAAGGAGCCTGAACAGAAACGCTCTATCCGACCGCCCCAGCGACTTACCTATGACTCACCAGGACATAGCACTGAAGAGGCCATCACCACTGTGCAGAGATTGCCCGAAGTGTCTGCTATGTTAGCTGAGGTAGCCCAGAACATGAGTCAGCTTGAGAAAGTGTTTCTAACCCACTGCATGTATGCTGCTGAACCTGTATATGCTGTATAAACTGTGTGCATATTGTAAAAGGATATGTAACTGTTGTACCTCCTTGGAGAGACCCAAGAGTTCTAGGAGGGGGAGAGTGTAGCGATGTGTTAAAGTTTACTGTGGCAGTACCCATTTTTGGCCACAAGATGGAGACTATCACGATTAAAGACCCTGGACACTTGAACTACATGTCCATGCATGCTTTGCGAAGAAACAGGAAGTGGGTGGGTTTGTGGAGAGCCTGTACATCCTGCACCTCGTGGAGAACAGGCAGAGCGCGCCAGGGAGCAGAGGAGAGCGGATGCACGTACAGAGAAAGAGAGACCAAAAGATAGGCCGGAGCGGAGACAAAGTGGATCGGGCCTTAGGATTGGGTCACCCAGCCTTGCGGGAGATAGACATCACCATCTATTATCCGAGTGCAGTGCTAAGGAGAGAAGACCCCTCGAGTAAGGAGTACCGCGGTCGATTGAAGCGGGGAGCAGGCGGTAAGCTGGCTGAGTCGCGGCTGACAGACAGAAGGCCAGACAACAGATCCGGTGGTCGGTGTCCCCAGTCAATATCGAGCGGAGAGACGTCCTGGGTCAGCGGAACCTCAAGCTTGCGCTGGATGGGTGGAGGCCCCCAAGGCCGTGTGTAAATAAGAACGTACGCTGCTGTTTTCCTTCTAAAACCCACAGGCCCCAACTGACTAGTCGAAGACATCGTTAAGTAAACTCACTGGCCAGTTGAAAAGTACCCGGGTACCCTACACACACAAATGCATATCACTTCACGTTCTGGGACTTAACCTGTGCAGGACTCAGTTTCCTTTTTTCCTATCCACACAAGGGGGCAAAGTTAAAGTTACATTCTGAACAATTTTCCTTTTTTTTGTTCCCGTTGCGCGCTTACCGTGATACGAGAACTGTGTATTTTATTGTGTCCCGCTACGGGTTTTTCCTCGAATTTCGTATCTTTTAATTTTCTGCTCGGTCGGGGTTTTTTTTCCGAAAATACGAAGCCCTCGTGTTTTCGTTTCTTTTACCGCTACGCGTTTATCGTGTTACGAAAGTACTGTAAATCTTCCTGTATATACCGTGTCTCAAGAACTGCAAACCTTTTAGTAAACCTTTTAAAATATAAGACTGTTCAGCGTGTTGGAGTATATTTATTCCCTAGTGCGGGGAGACTGACCCGTGGTTCATTTTCAGCGGCTCCTCCGGGAGTGAGCGCTACAATAGCATAAAAGAAAAAGTAAAAAGGGAAAGAGATTTAAAATGAAGACCA
>RXON01004547.1:0-48979 GCA_009667805.1 Leptobrachium leishanense | reverse complement strand
AGAGCCACACTGAGGATCACTCGTCCCCGAGCGAGAGCCACGCTGAGGATCACTCGCCCCCGAGCGAGAGCCACGCTGAGGATCACTCGCCCCCGAGCGAGAGCCACACTGAGGATCACTCGCCCCCGAGCGAGAGCCACACTGAGGATCACTCGCCCCCGAGCGAGAGCCACACTGAAGATCACTCGCCCCCGAGCGAGAGCCACACTGAAGATCACTCGCCCCCGAGCGAGAGCCACACTGAAGATCACTCGCCCCCGAGCGAGAGCCACACTGAAGATCACTCGCCCCCGAGCGAGAGCCACACTGAAGATCACTCGCCCCCGAGCGAGAGCCACTGTAACGGTGCGCTAAGGCACTCCCCTCGAACAGCTTCTTTGGGATTCTTTTGGACAGATTTCTAGATACAGAACAAGAAAGGCTGTAATATGATCTCCCAAGCCAGGGAGTAATTTAACAGACCTGAAATAGCAACTAAGCTCAATTGGTTTCTGGACCAAAATACTGCTTAGTGCAAACACAAATACACTCTATGTAAACAGATCTACAGACGTGATACTTGAACATAAACGTGATACTAGAATAGCATGGACAAGATAGTCGTGATACTTGAAGCACACAAAAACCGAGACAAGACTTTATTTATTTTCAACCATGCAGAGTGGGAACTACTTGAGTTATGCAGCCTGTAAAGCAGACCTTCAGTCAATGACTGGATTCTGTATATATTTAATTATACAGAGTGGGAACTCACTGTGTTCAGTAGCCTGTAGGGCAGGCCTCCAGTCAATGACTGGATTCTGTGTAGTGGCTAGGTATACACAGATTCTAGACAGTCAATATATTATGCAAGATGCAGGACAGGACTTCAAACGTGAAACTGAGAACACCCAGATACTTGACAGACAATATATACAGCAACAAAACAGGACATGACTAGAAGCACACAGAACTGGATGCCTTGTGATTAGGCCTCACAACAAACAAACAGACCTGAACCATAAGGCAAAACATGAACAAGAAATACTCAGGCAAAAGTACACATGGGACAAGCAAGAGAGTGGTCACTAGGGATAGCTGGGTCAAAATGTAATCAGGGTCCTCGATCAAAAACAGGTCAGCAACAGATCAGTCAGAATGAGATTAGCAAGAAAGCAGGCGATGCAGGAAGTAGACTCCAATTTACTCCACGACCGTTCAAGGAGCAGATCCTCTCCCACTGCTTTAAAGGGTGGTGGCTTCTTGCAATTATGCTAAGCCCTGCCCCCTCAGATGCTGTTTTGCTAGCTCTCAGTACTGGCAACAGGCTAGCTAGCGATGGCACCCTGACCCCCCCTTTCCAGAAAGCGCTGCGGGGGCCAAGGATGTTACATCACCCGAAGCTGGCGAACCAGACGAGGCGCATGGGTCCAACCGGCAGGCAACAGGTTGGGCTTCCCACGGTCAAAGACCACCTTGAGGTCACTGTACCCCATGGTTACCTCTGCTGATGACGGAGGGACAGTGATCACACAGCCAGGCTGCGTGATTGCAGTCACACCGCCAGACTTGAGGATTGTGGTCATACTGCCAGATACAGATGCAGCCAGTTCATGAGCCTCAGGTACCTCTTCCTCAGACCTGGTTACCCTAAGGAGGGTTCTCCTAGGCCCGGACAGTGTTGGACTCAAACTGGGACCCTGACTTAGTGACCCTACTGTGGGCGTGAGCACAGCAGAACCACTGCTTGGCACAGATGCCACAGCCTTGCTGTTGCCAGATTGCATGATTGCGGCCTTGCCGCCAAACTTCGTGATTGCGGCCTTGCCGCCAGATTGCATGATTGTGGCCTTGCCGCGTGATTGTGGTCTCACCACTAAACTTCGTGATTGCGGCCTTGCTGCATGATTTGCGGCCTTGCCGCCAGATTCCGTGATTCTACCTGCAGAACCAGAATCACCCTCGAAACCAATGGGTGTCTGTGACGGAATGAGGTGTTATCCGTCTGCGGGTGTGCTCCAATCTGACCCCCTCTTGATGGCGTCAGGCCCGACTAACGAGTGTCGCGGCACTCGGCTTCTCGAGCGGCCTGAGATGACCCTGGCGTTACTTGGCGAGATGGTGCTGCCGAATTAAGTTGACCCGTTCTGCGTAGTGGGGAGCTAGGAGACCGCAGAGTGTCTCCTGCACTGTGATTTTAGCGATGAAATGACGACACCAAACGGGGCTGTATGCTTCAAGTCAAACGCAGTTGAGCTGACTTTTTACTCAAAATGGGACACGCATTTAAACATCTCACACACAAAGGAGACATACCCAGGCTTGAATGGGAACTCAATTTGCATACAATGGCATGCTTGCATCATCAGATTACACACACACACAGAGCTAATGTACACAGAAATTAGCATACAATTGAATTTCAACACAGCCTTTCACTCCTAGCAACCAAGGGGAAATATAATACCTTTAAATGCATCACACAATTACACATCTGAATCCACACTCATACAATACAGGATACATGGTAATACATCACACCAATAAAACCACATCTAGAAAAGGTATAACTGTTCATTTCAACACGCAAAACCGAAAGAGTCTGAAATAAAGAAAAAGGTCTTTGAAATGTCCCAGGCTGTTAGTTCTGGGGCTCACTGGTCAGAGCCCCTATGTCCGTTCCATGACATTCCTCCCCCCTTCAAACGAGTCCGACGGACCCGGTTGGACCCACACGGGTCAAATAGGGGAAGTCGGGGAGCTTGGATCTCCGGGTTCCCGGGCCGATTGCCGGGATAGACCGTCGGCATTCCCGTTCTGTGGCCCGGGCCGGTATTGGATAGAAAAGTTAAAAGGTTGGAGGGCCAGGCTCCACCGCAACAGGCGGCCGTTTTCCCCCGCCACCCGGTTGAGCCACACCAGGGGGTTGTGATCCGTCATTACGGTGAAGGACTGCCCGTACACATACGGCTGGAACTTTCGCAGGGCCCAAATCAAGGCCAGACATTCTTTCTCGACCGCTGCGTATCCCACCTCCCGGGGTAGGAGTTTGTGGCTGATGTAAGCCACCGGATGATCCCCCCCCCCCCCCGTCGTCCCCCACTTGGCTTAGTACGGCTCCCAGTCCGAACATCGATGCGTCTGTATGGACAATGAAGCGTTTGTTATAATTGGGAGCTGCCAAGAGGGGTGCTTGGGTTAGGGCGGTCTTCAGTTGTTGGAAGGCGGTTTCGCACTCCGGGGACCACAGGACTTGGCGGGGCAGGGTTTTCTTAGTCAGGTCGCTCAGGGGTTTGGTGAGGACGCTATAGTTGGGAACGAATTTCCGGTAGTACCCTGCCGTGCCCAAGAAAGCAAGGACCTGAGTCTTGGTGATGGGGGTGGGCCACTCCAGAATGGCTTCTATCTTGGCCGGTTCTGGACGCTGGGTTCCCCGACCCACCCGGTGGCCGAGGTACTGTACCTCGGACATCCCTATCCTACACTTTGCGGGTTTAAGGGTCAGGTTGGCGTCCCTTATCCGAGCGAATACCACCCCCAGATGGTGAAGGTGTTCCTCCCAAGTCTGGCTGTAGATGGCGATGTCGTCCAGGTACGCGCAAGCGAATTCCTGGAGGCCATCGAGGAGGCGATCGATCAAACGCTGAAAAGTGGACGGGACGTTCTTCATCCCGAACGGCATGACCCGAAACTGGTACAGGCCGAACGGGGTGATGAAGGCCGACTTCGGGGTCGCCTCCTCTGCAAGGGGAATCTGTGAGTACCCCTTGCACAGATCTATCGTGGTCAAGAAATGGCCCTGGGAGATCTGATCCAACAGCTCGTCGACTCGGGGCATGGGGTAAGCATCCGTGACAGTGCAGTCATTGAGCCTCCGGTAGTCGACACAAAACCGGGTGATACCATCCTTTTTGGGGACTACGGGCGAGGCCCATGGACTGGCAGAGGGCTCAATAACTCCCAGCTCCAGCATCTCCCGGATTTCAGCCCGCATGGATTCGCGTACTGCCTCCAGGAGTCTGTATGCCGGTTGCCGAAGGGGACGCTGGCCGGGGGTTTCCACCTGGTGCACGGCCCGGCTGGTGTAGCCAGGGAGTGCGGAGAAGAGCTCCTGGTGCTCTTGGAGCAGCTGCCTGGCCTGCTCCTGCTTATGGGGACCCAACCCTTCCCCTAGCTGCACTTGTTCCACCCCTGAGGGCCGACCGTCTATCCCGGGGAGGTCTACCAGGGGGAACTGTTCTGCCTCCTCGATCGCAGGAGCGCAGATACCGTCTCGGGGCGCTCGTGGTATGCCTTCAGCATATTGACATGGAACGTCCGCTGGATCCTTGTGTCGGTACAGCTGACAACCACGTAGGTGGTCTCTCCCACTTGGGTGACCACCCGATAGGGGCCCTGCCAGGACGCCTGCAGCTTGTTCTGACGCTGTGGTTTCAACACCAGGACCTTCTGCCCCACGAGAAACGAGCGGCTGCGGGCAGAGCGGTCGTACCATGCCTTCTGCTTGGCCTGGGCTGCCTGCATGTTCCCCTGAACCATCGCCGTGAGTTCGGTCAAGCGCTCTCGGAGCTCCAGGACGTAACTCACGGCGGGGAGCCCTTCGGCTTCCTGTCCCCCTCCCACTGCGCCCGGACTAAGTCTAGGGGGCCTCGCACCCGTCGCCCGTACATGAGTTCGAAGGGGGAGAACCCGGTCGACTCTTGGGGGACCTCCCGGTAGGCAAATAACAGGTGGGGTAGGTATTTCTCCCAGTCTTTCCTCTCTTGGGTGTAAGCGCGGATGAGCTGTTTCAGGGTCCCATTAAACCGCTCGCACAGCCCGTTCGTCTGCGGGTGGTATGGGGCGCTGTGAAGCGCCTTAACCCCACACAGACGCCAGAGCTGTTGGGTTAGCTCAGCGGTGAATTGGGAGCCCTGATCAGACAAGATTTCCTGAGGAAATCCTACCCTAGAGAACACCTGTAGGAGGCCATCGGCGACGGTGTCTGCCTGAATGTTAGACAGGGCCACCGCCTCGATACCTCGGGGTATCGGGTGGCGTAGTCCACCACGGTGAGAATATATCTCTCCCCGGTGGCGCTGGGGCGGGGTAAGGGACCAATTATGTCTACCGCCACCTGACCTAAAGGGTTCTTGAATGATGGGCATGGGGTGAAGGGGGGCTTTCGGGTGGTCCCCAGTTTTCTGGCAGGTCGGGCAGGTGCGGCAGTACTCCCGGACATCCTCACTAAGGCGAGGCCAGAAGAATGCTCGGGTTAACCGGTGTCGGGTCTTGGCCATTCCTAGATGGCCGGCGAGGGGAATGTCGTGGGCCAGTCTCAGGAGTTCCTTTCTGGGGGCCTGCGGTACTACTAGCTGTTTGTGGGGAGCCGTGGTTTCTGAGCGTCTCCCCTATTGGTGTACCGATACAGTAGCCCATCTTCCCACTCAATGCTGTTGTCCAGTCCGTCGCCGGGACCCTGGCCGGCCCGGTCGCGGTACCTTTCTAGGGTGGGGTCAGTCTGGGTCTGGTGCCGGAGGGTGGCTGGAGAGCTCCACGTGAGGGGGTGGTCCGGGGTAGGAGATGTGGGTTCGTCCGGTCGGGGGGGAGGTTTGGGAGGTCGGAGAGGTCTGGTTGGTCTCACCTGGGTCCCGACCGGAGTGCCTTGGTCGATCCGGTGGCTTTGTTGCCGGGTGGTCACTGGGGCGGCCGCGTCCGTGGCGTAGGCTGATACCAAGCATCCCAGGTTGTTCCCCAGGAGGATTTCTGCCGGTAGTTGGTCGAGTAACCCCACCCGCACGGATCCCTCCCCGACCCCCAATCCAAATGGACTCGGGCGGTAGTGAGTCTGAGCACCTTGCCTCCGGCTACGCGAACAGCGACGGTGCGGTCCAGCCGGTCCTTTCGGGGAATCAGGTGAGGCCGGACAAGCGTGATGGTAGCGCCGGAGTCGCGGAGACCTTCGGCGGCCCGCCCGTTAATCCATACCGCCTGTCTGTGGTGTTGGCGGTTGTCGGCGGATGCAGCCTGCACGGGATCGGCCTCATGCAGCATCCCCCATTCCTCCTGTGGGTCCCAGTATGGGGATTCCTCCTGGTAACAATGAGCCGCGGGTGGGGCTCGGATGGGGCCCCGCGGAAGGGGCGGCTGGTTGGGGCAGTTCTGGCGATAGTGGCCCATCTGGCCGCACCCATAACAATGGATGGTAGCCGTGGAAGGGGCCCGGTTTGGGCCCCGGGGTGCGGGCCAGCGTGTTGTTGGCTCCGGCTGGGGAGGTGGTAGGGTGGATCGGGAGGGTGGAGGTCGTTCCCCCCCCCCCGTGAGACGTGCGCGTGTCCGTATACTCATCGGCCCAGGTGGCCGCTTGCTGCACCGTCTGGGGCTTCTTGTCCCTCACCCACTCCCGCACGGCCGGGGTGGTGTGGTCGAAAAACTGCTCGAGAAGGAACAGCTGAGTGACTTCTTCGAGGGTTCGAGCCTTGCTTCCGGCGAACCAGGTCTTCATGTCCCGTTGCAGCCGGTGCGCCCACTCCACATGGGTAGTACCGTGGGGCCGCCAGGAATTTCTGAATTTCATCCGGCTGGCTTCGGGGGTGATGGCAAAACGGGCCAGCAGGGTTTGTTTCACCTGTTTGTAGTCCCGGGCTTCTTCGTCTGGGACAGTCCTGTAGGCCTCCGCAGCCCGCCCTGTTAGTTTACACGCCAGGATCGCAACCCAAGCGGCCCGTTGAACCTCGTGTAGTTGGCACGAGCGTTCAAAGTCCTGGAGGAAACTTTCTATTTCCTCCTCTGCCTCGTTGAAGCTCTTGAAGGCCTGGAAGGGCACCTTCCGTGCCGTTGGTCTTTCCCAGTTGGGGTTTCCTCCCTGTTGGTACTGGATTTCCGCCAGCCGTATCTCATGTTGGCGCACCCGCTCCTGCTCTTCTTCATGGGTGATGTTCTGGAAGGTGGCTTCTGTCGGCGCGGCTCTGCAAGCCACTGCCCGCTGCTGTACCTTCCTCTGTAAGGAGTTTTCAGGGCTGGACGCCTGAGCTACGATCGGTGGTGAGGTTGCGGGCAGGTCCTTGGTCTGCTGATCCAGGGCCGCCAATTCTTCGACCAGGGCATCCTTGCTCTGTGAGCCTACGGTTACTCCACGGTCCTCCAGCAGGCCCCGCAGTGTGTCCCGTTTATAATTGGCATATGCTGCCATGATGAGGGTCTTCTGGGGGTGCAGAGAGCTATCCTCAACGCTTGCCACCAGTGTGACGGAATGAGGTGTTATCCGTCTGCGGGTGTGCTCCAATCTGACCCCCTCTTGATGGCATCAGGCCCGACTACGAGTGTCACGGCACTCGGCGTCTCGAGCGGCCTGAGATGACCCTGGCGTTACTTGGTGAGATGGTGCTGCCGAATTAAGTTGACCCGTTCTGCGTAGTGGGGAGCTAGGAGACCGCAGAGTGTCTCCTGCACTGTGATTTTAGCTATGAAATGACGACACCAAACGGGGCTGTATGCTTCAAGTCAAAGGCAGTTGAACTGACCCTTTACTTAAAATGGGACACGCATTTAAACATCTCACACACAAAGGAGACATGCCCAGGCTTGAATGGGAACTCAATTTGCATACAATGGCATGCTTGCATCATCAGATTACACACACACACAGAGCTAATGTACACAGAAATTAGCATACAATTGAATTTCAACACAGCCTTTCACTCCTAGCAACCAATGGGAAATATAATACCTTTAAATGCATCACACAATTACACATCTAAATCCACACTCATACAATACAGGATACATGGTAATACATCACACCAATAAAACCACATCTAGAAAAGGTATAACTGTGCATTTCAACACGCAAAACCGAAAGAGTCTCAAATAAAGAAAAAGGTCTTTGAAATGTCCCAGGCTGTTAGTTCTGGGGTTCGCTGGTCAGAGCCCCTATGTCCGCTCCATGACAGTGTCTTTAAACCCACATGGGCTGCTTCAGCAGCAGTCACAACATGAGAGGAAGCATTAATTAATAGGCTCAAGGCCTGATTAAATTGATGCATGCGGTGAACCTGCTTTTCCGGTGTAGCAAAGATCTCACCAAGCTTGGACATAACCATGGTTAAATCTGTCGAATCCATGTTATGTAACTGTCGTAATGTAACGGTGCGCTAAGGCACTCGCCTCAAAAAGCATCTTTGGGATTCTTTTTGACAGATTTCTAGACACAGAACAAGAAAGGCTGTAATATGGTCTCCCAAGCCAGGGAGTAACTGGACAGACCTGAAATAGCAACTAAACTCAATTGGTTTCTGGACCAAAATACTGTTTAGTGCAAATACACTCTATGTAAACATATCTACAGACGTGATACTTGAACATAAACGTGATATTAGAATAGCATGGACAAGATAGTCGTGATACTTGAAACACACAAAAACAGAGGCAAGACTTATTATTTTCAACCATGCAGAGTGGGAACTACTTGAGTTATGCAGCCTTTAGGGCAGGCCTTCAGTCAATGACTGGATTCTGTGTAGTGGCTAGGTATACAGATTCTAGACAGACAACTGGACAGTCAATATATTATGCAAGAAGCAGGACAGGACTTCAAACATGAAACTGGTAACACCCAGTTACTTGACAGACAATATATACAGCAACAAAACCGGACATCACTAGAAACTTGACGCTAGAAGCACGCAGAACTGGATGCCTTGTGATTAGGACTCACAACCAGTTAATCGAACAACAGACATGAACCATAAGGCTAAACATGAACAAGAAATACTCAGGCAAAAGTACACATGGGACAAGCAAGAGAGTGGTCACTAGGGATAGCTGGGTCAAAATGTAATCAGGGTCCTTGAACAAAAACAGGTCAGCAACAGATCAGTCAGAATGAGATTAGCAAGAAAGCAGGCGATGCAGGAACTAGACTCCACTCCAATTTACTCCACGACTGTTCAAGGAGCAGATCCTCTCCCACTGCTTTAAAGGCTGGTGGCTTCTTGCAATTATGCTAAGCCCTGCCCCCTCAGATGCCGTTTTGCCGGATCTTGCTTTGCAGCCCCGTTGAACATGCGTTTTGGCGGGGAGGTTCAGCATGTCCCCTGTAGCACGCGCATGTCCCTTTTTTTTAAAATTTATTTCATAAACAAACAGTGGGGGGGGACTAGAGATGAGAAGGAGTGAGTTCGGGTAACGGACCGGATCTCAATATGAGGGAGGGAGTTTGGGCCAGACACTGGACCTGAGTTTGGGAGGGATATTGCATGGAAGGAACCAGAACCAATAGGAGTGATGGCAGCTCTGTAGTGGATGGAGGGTGGGGTGGTGGCACAGAACTCAAGGTCCAAGTAAGGATATAACACTGGAACAGCTCCAACCACCCAGCGGCAGCACTGTACAGGCTGTGCGATATTTCTTACTGTTGTAAACTATATAAAAACAAACTGGTTGCGTCCAACATAACTGTAGAACAAAATCCTAAAGAGTATAGTGGCACCACGTCTTTTCCAATCAGCTTCAAAGTTAGTATCTGAGGTTAATAATGTTTAACTCAGTGTGACTCTAAACGGTGTATGTGCTGGACACAAACCGATTAATCGATAGAATAGTTGTCAACTGTTCTCATTATGGATTCATTGTTTATTAATCAATTTAGTTGATTCAGCCCTAGAAGGGTTAACAGCTGAACCTTACCGCACATCCAGCATCCCTATCTGTTCAGAAGATCTGTGAGTCATTTGTAAATGCCCTGAGTCTACAGGGATTCCATACAACCCTTCCTGGGGAAACGCGGCATGCCACAGCTCTGGGGGGAGTGTTTGGGTGCAGCCATAAATCCCTCCCCAGGGAAACGCGGCATGCTGCACATGCCACAGCACACAAGGGTTTTCTGAAAAAGCTATCTGTTGGCGGTCTGGTAACACAATGTATTGGTAGATTTGGGAGATCTTTCACATGAGATAAACTTGTTTTGGGTGTGATTGGTGCACTTTTAAAGGTCTTTTTCTTGCTGTACTGGAAAACAAATACCGGACACTACACTAAGCAGACTGTGTTCAGAGAAGAGCATTCATATATCCAGTTTGTGATGGCAGAACTTACATCTTCAAGGATGGACTTGCAATTCCAATGCTAGCCTGCAAAGCGTGGATATGTGCATTGCAAGTGCAAGAAGTACACAGCGTTAAAGGAATACTCTATTAAAAAATAGAGTTCCCTTTTTTTTTTTCTTAAATAAATCGGCAGTTTTGCTAGCATCCTCAGTTCAATTCTATTTTGGGGGGGGGTGGGTTTCCCTCTTTTCCAGTGTGTGTGTGTGTTTTTTTTTTTTTTTCAATGCTGCGAGCAGCTCTTCCTCGCCAGCTTGGAGACTCCCCTGGAAGCTTAAGTCCTGTAGCGCTTGCGCAAGTCAATGGATCGGGGCTGCATGCTTACGTACAAATCTGATCCATCAACATTCTCCCTGACAATCGTCAGCTTTGTGGGCAGTCTCAGGGAGGAGATGTCAGCACACCTAAGCATGCTGACATTTTGAGTGATCGACAGCCGGGAAGGTCAAACCTCCCAGTAGGCTGCTCCTGTGGGGTTGGAGGAATCTATCCACTTCACCCCTCTTTTTAAAGCGTCCGGGAGACCTGGGAGGGGGAGGATACTCCACACACCATGACCACTTTCGGTCAAAGTGGTCAGGTTGGGTAGACTGTATGGCTGAAAAATTTGTTTAGTTTAGCTTTCGTTTTAAATTTTTTGTTTTCGGAATTTCGTAACGAATTTCGTTTCGGATTGATTCAAAATTTCGTATCGAATTTCATATATCAATTCGATAGTTTATCAATTCGAATTTTAGATCACTAAATAAAACCCCACTTAAACAAATTTTGCTGTTAAAAGACAATCTAGGGTTTAATATTAACAGCAAAATTTGTTTAATTGGGGTTCTATTTAGTGATCCAAAATTCGAGTTGATATCAACTAAGTCCGGAAACGACTTTATGAAACAAAGTTTGTTTCACCGTTTAATTTGACTCAAATATTAAAATATGACACTGCTTAATATTTAACCCTAGATTGTCTTTTAAGCCGTGGCACAGATTTTAATATTTGAGTCAAATTAAACGGTGAAACAAAATTAATTTGTTTCATAAAGTCGTTTGCTGACTATTACTTGTACGTTAAGATCAATTTGATAGTTCATTTCAAATTCGATTGTTGATATCCATTCCAATTTCGGATCACTAATTAGAACCCCCAATTAATCAAATTTTGCTGTTAAAAGACAAGCTAGGGTTAAATTAAGCTGTGTCACAGATTTAGTATTTGAGTCAATTTAACAGGGACAGGTGCTTGTGAAACTGGGAAATGAAATTAATTTGTTTCATAAAGTTGTTTGCGGACTGCATTACTTGTATATGTTTTAATTTAAGATCAATTAGATAGTTGATATCGATTTCGAACGCCAAAAAAAATTCAAATTTTTCTTTTAACCTCCCTGGCGGTATTCCCGAGTGTGACTCGGGGTTAAATTTCGCTACTGCGAACGGTAACCCCGAGCCACACTCGGGCTGGATGCATACTCCCCTCCTCCTGGCTCCCTCGCTGTCCCCCGCAGTGTGATCACAGCGAGCTGCTTCCTGGAAGGCCCCCCTGCGAGTCACACGATGCAGGAGGGGCGGGGCTAGCATAAAAGGAATATTTTTTACAGTTTACATTTGGATTATACAGTGTAATGTTTATGAACGGCCACTAGGTGGCACTACAGGATAAGGAATAGACCATACATCGTCTCACCCTTGCTTGCAGACAGATTTCAGTGTTTTCTGTTGTATTTTATTGAATATCATTTATTTGCATTATTTTGGATAATTATTTTTGGGATAATAAATTATGTCGTGTTTCAAACTTTATCTGACTCAGTGTATTTACTATTTATTTTTTATTTATTTATAAAGGATTTTACCAGTAAGGACTCTTGATTGCACGGATTTCAGTGCGTGATTCCTAATTATTACAGGCTAACTATGTACAAAAACACGTTTCCTTTAAAAAAAAAAATTTAGACGCTTTTAGACACGAAATTTTGAAAAAATTAGACCGCCAGGGAGGTTAACACAGTGTAAAACAAAATTAATTTGTTATATACAGTTTCGAATTCGTATCGATTCGTTATTCGGAAGTACTTCCGAAATACAAATTAATGGATTTTGTTCCGAATTTTTCTGAAACGAATGCACATCTTTAGTAGACTGTGTATATATATATATATATCCCTTTTTAACCCTGAAGATGTAGCAGGAGCACTCCTTTAGAATAAGAAACTCTGTGTCATGGAACTGACCTAGCGCTTCCCGCTTCAAACCCCAAGACTTTTATTTTCCTGGCAAAAACCTCAAAAGACACAGACATTTGCTTTGGGAAATACATTATGTTCATTTATATTGTGTGTTTTTAAATGTATTGTGTCACGGAATGACCCAAGAGGCTCGGCAGCAAAACCCAGGACTCTCAGCCAGGGACAGTTTCAATGGCGTTTGGGTTACTGTGGACTCTTCAGTGCCGTTGCACCATAGGAACCCCTTGATTCCTTTTTATTAGATGTGGTTGATATTGCGTGATGTAATAAAAATGTCCCCTGTATGTATAACCGTGTAAAGTATATAAGACACCTATTGTATGATTCTGCCTGTCGCCATTGCCCATCCCCTCGTGGGTCTGGAGAGGACAAAGGTATTCCAGGCTCAAAATGGGGGCCGAGCTGGATCCGGTCAGAGTGGCCGAAACGAAAAGTGGCCGAATCGTAAAATGGCTGATTCGGAACGTCCGGTAACGAATCGGCACCCCCTCGATTTGGGGACGACCAATGAGACCCATGGGGGGCGGGCAGGGGTCCCATTGTCTTGGCTCTGTATGATTGTTGATAAATACATGTGGAGTTTTCAGTAAAGTTCAGTTCAACCTGTACATACAGCTTCGCCTGGTGTCTTCCTTGAGCATTCACCACATGAGATTCCCCGCAGTCTCTTGTGCACCCCATTGCCCAGGTACTGATCTCCGAATCGGAGCGGCGGCGCTTCCTCCGCGCATCGGCCCAACGAACCGCCGGATCCACTGAACTCCGCATCCCCGAATCGGAGCGGCGGCGCTTCGTCCGCGCATCGACACATCAAAACGCTGCACATCCGAAACGTTTCCCTCCAGAGCGGCTAACCCAGCAGACGGTCCCATCTCTCCCAAGGTCAGTGGATCAGCCGCTCGAGACGCCGAGTGCCGTGACGCTCGGTAGTCAGGCTGGTCTCTGCAGGGGTCTCTCCCTGTATCCCGCCAACCCTTCCCCAGGGTCATTCCGGGCCGCTCGAGACGCAGAGTGCCGTGCCACTCGGTAGTCGGGTCGGGCGGTGAGAGCACAAGGAGGGGCAGATAGGAGCACACTGGTGGCAGCGGTTCGGATATGCTCTCTGCACCCCCCAAGAAGACCCTCACCATGGCTGGGTACAGTAACTACAAAAGGGACACCCTGCGGGTCATGTTGGAGAGTCGGGGAGGAACCCCGGGCTCCAAAAGCAAAGACACCATGATTGAGGAGCTGCAGGTACTAGACCAGGTGGGCGCGTCGACTGTGACGCCCCCCCCCCCCGTCCTCGACCCCGTCCCTGTCCCCGCAGTGGTCTCCGAAAGGTACAGCAGCGGGTCGCCCTCTTCGGAGCTGCCCCATCGGAGGCTGACATTCACAATGCGATACAGGAGATCCGACATGAAGAGGAACAGGACAACGGGAGCGAACACGAACTACGGCTGGCTGAGATGCAGAGCAACCGAGTCATCAGCCCCCACCCGGATCGATCAACTGCCCGGAAAGTGCCCTTCCAAGCGTTCAAGACCTTCAGCGAGACAGAGGATGAGATAGAAAGCTTCCTCCAGGACTTCGAACGTCTGTGCCAGGGTCACGAGGTACACCGCGCTGCTTGGGTCGGGATTTTGGCTTGCAAACTGACCGGTCAAGCAGCGGAGGCATATCGGACTGTAGCAGACGAGGAGGCCACCAACTATGACTATGTCAAACAAGCGTTGCTGAGTCGATTTGCTGTGACCCCTGAAGCCAGCCGGGTGAAATTCAGGAACTCTCGCCGGCCCAATGGCGCTACCCATGTCGAGTGGGCGCATCGGCTGCAACGGGACCTGCGGACTTGGTTCCTAGGGAGTAAAGCGCGGTCGGTAGAAGACCTTACCCAGCTGCTGCTGCTCGAACAGTTCTTTGAGCACACCCCCCCGGCAGTACGTGAGTGGGTGCAGGACAAAAAACCTCAGACCGTGCAGCAAGCGGCTGCCTGGGAGGATGAATACACTGACACAAGGAAAGTCGCCGGGGGTGAGCGACCCCCTTCCTCCACGACCCGCTCTACCCACTCCTCCTTTCCCCGAGCCGGTGGCCTGCAGCACGACCAACGAGCCGGCCCAATGCGGCGGCCAACATCGGCTGCTACGGATGCAACCAGGAGGGGCACTACCGTCAGTACTGTCCCAACCGACCGGCCATGCCACGACCCCCCGCCAGAGCACCGCCCGCAGCACATTGTTACAACACCGAAGCTCCGTGGCCGGATTCCCAGGAAGAATGGGAACGATTACACGAGGCCGACCCGGTGCAAGCTGCCTCGGCCGACAATCGCCAACACCACCGTCAGGCCGTGTGGATCAACGGGCGGGCCGCCGAGGGTCTCCAGGGCTACCATCACCCTAGTACGACCCCATCTGATCCAGGGGAACGACCGGGTTGAATCACACCGTCGCGGTTCGTGTGGCCGGAGGGAAGGTACTCCGACTCGAGACGGCACGCGTTCATCTAGATTGGGGTTCCGGGGAGGGAGTCGTGAGGGTGGGCTTACTGGACCGATTGCCGGCCGAAATTCTCCTCGGCAACGACCTGGGACGGTTGGTCTCCGCCTACACCACCGACGCAGCCGCTCCGGTGACCACCCGGCAACAAAGTCAACGCAACAGCCACGGCACTCCGATCGGGACCCAGGTGAGATCCCAACCAAAACCCCCCGACCGCCCCCCCAAACCCCGACGAATCCCGACCCCACCCTCTCAACCGGACCCCCCCACTCACGTGGAGCTCCCCCGACACGCTCCGACACCAGACCCAGACCGATCCCACACTAGAGCGATACCGGGCCGGCCAGGGCCTGGGAGACGGTAGGACCGATAGCATAGAGTGGGAGGATGGGCTCTTATACAGGTATACCGCGAGGGAGGGGACCAAAAAGCAGCAGGTCCCGCACAAGCAGATGATAGTACCCCAGGGCCCTAGACAGGAACTTTTGAGACTGGCACACGACATTCCCCTCGCCGCTCATCTGGGGCAAAAGAAGACTTGACACCGGTTGGCTTGAGCATTCTTTTGGCCCCGCCTCAGGATACTCGCGAGTACTGTCGCACCTGTCCGGTCTGCCAGAAGGTAGGGAAGACCGGAGATCACCCAAAAGCCCCACTGCACCCCATGCCCATCATACAGGAACCCTTTAGTCGGGTGGCGGTCGACATAATCGGCCCCTTGCCCCGCCCCAGTGCCACCGGTAAGAAATACATTCTCACTGTGGTGGACTATGCCACCCGGTACCCCGAAGCTGTGGCCTTGGCCAACATCCGGGCCGACACCATAGCCGACGCCCTCTTACGTGTGTTTACGAGGGTGGGGTTCCCTCAGGAGATTCTGTCCGACCAGGGTACCCAGTTCACCGCTGAGCTAACCCAGCAGCTCTGGCGTCTCTGTGGTGTCAAGGCGCTTCACAGCGCCCCATATCACCCCCAGACGAACGGGCTATGCGAGCGGTTTAATGGGACCCTGAAGCAGCTCATCCGAGCCTTCGCACACGAGGGAAAGGATTGGGAGAAATATTTGCCCCACTTATTATTTGCCTATCGGGAGGTTCCTCAGGAATCCACCGGATATTCCCCCTTTGAATTACTGTATGGGTGCCAGGTGAGGGGGCCCCTAGATCTAGTTAGAGCTCAGTGGGAGGGGGAACTGGAGGAAGGTGGGGGTCCCCGTGCTGAGTTACGTCTTGGAGCTCCGGGAACGCCTGGCGGAACTCGCGGGGTTTGTTCAAGGGAACATGGAAGCGGCCCAGGCTCAGCAGAAAACGTGGTACGACCGCTCTGCTTGCAGTCGCTCGTTCCTCGTGGGGCAGAAGGTTCTGGTGTTGAAACCACAGCGGCAGAATAAGCTGCAGGCCTCCTGGCAAGGCCCCTACAGGGTGGTAACCCAACTGGGGGATACCACCTATGTGGTTGTCAGCTGCGCAGACACCAGGATCCAGCGGATGTTCCACGTCAACATGCTGAAGGCCTACCATGAGCGCCCGGAGACGGTGGACGCCATCTGCGCGCCGGCCACCGAGGAGACTGAACCGTTCCCCTTAATAGATCTTCCCGGGATAACCAAGCAGCCTTCAGGGGTAGATCAGGTACAGCTGGGGGAGGAGTTGGGGCCCGATAAGCAGGCGCAGGTGAGGCAGTTACTCCACGAACACCAGGAGATTTTCTCGGCCCTCCCTGGGTACACCGGCCAGGCCATCCATCAGTTAGAAACCCCCGGTCAGAGACCCCTCCGGCAACCCGCGTACCGACTCCCGGAGGCTGTCCGCGAACCCATGCGGGCTGAGATCCGGGAGATGCTGGAGCTGGGGGTCATCGAACCTTCAGCCAGTCCATGGGCGTCGCCTGTAGTCTTGGTCCCCAAGAAAGACGGTACCACCAGGTTCTGTGTCGACTATCGGCGGTTGAACGACTGTACCATCACAGAAGCTTACCCCATGCCCCGAGTCGACGAGTTGCTAGATCAGATCTCCCGGGGTCATTTTCTGACCACGGTCGATCTGTGCAAGGGGTACTGGCAGATTCCCCTTGCCGAGGAGGCGACCCCCGAAGTCGGCTTTCATCACCCCGTTCGGTCTGTACCAATTTCGAGTCATGCCGTTCGGGATGAAGAACGCCCCTGCTACCTTTCAGCGGTTAATCGATCGCCTCCTCGATGGCCTCCAGGAATTCGCTTGCGTATACCTGGATGACATAGCCATCTACAGCCAGACCTGGGAGGAACATCTTCACCACGTAGGGGTAGTCTTGAGCCGGATCAGGGACGCCAACCTGACCCTTAAGCCAGAGAAATGCAAGGTGGGTATGGCCGAAGTGCAGTACCTGGGCCACTGGGTGGGTTGTGGGATACAACGACCAGAGCCCGCCAAGATGGAAGCCATCCTAGAATGGCCCACCCCTGTGACCAAGACCCAGGTCCTCGCCTTCTTGGGCACCGCGGGGTACTATAGAAAGTTTGTGCCCCATTACAGTGACCTGGCCAAGCCCCTGACTGACTTGACCAAGAAATCCCTGCCCGCCAACTCCTGTGGTCCCCGGAGTGCGAACAGGCCTTCCAGCAACTGAAGGCCGCCCTGACCCAAGCCCCCCTACTGGCAGCTCCCAACTATAACAAACGATTTGTCGTCCATACAGACGCCTCGATGTTCGGACTGGGAGCCGTGCTAAGTCTAGTGGGGGACGACGGGGGGGGATCATCCGGTGGCGTACATCAGCCGTAAGCTTTTACCGCGGGAAGTGGGGTATGCGGCGGTGGAAAAAGAGTGCCTGGCCCTGGTCTGGGCCCTACAAAAGTTCCAGCCCTATGTTTACGGGCGGTCCTTCACTGTGATGACCGATCATAACCCGCTGGTGTGGCTCAACTGGGTGGCGGGGGAAAACGGCCGCCTGTTGCGGTGGAGTCTGGCTCTCCAACCATTCAATTTCACTATACAATACCGGCCCGGGCCGCAGAATGGAAATGCTGATGGGTTATCGCGGCAATCGGCCCGGGAACCGGGAGACCTGAGAGCACCGACTTCCCCGGTGTGACCCGTTGGGGTCCAACCGGGTCCGCCGGACTTTGGGAGGGGGGAGGAGTGTCACAGAATGACCCAAGAGGCTCGGCAGCAAAACCCAGGACTCTCAGCCAGGGACAGTTTCAATGGCGTTTGGGTTACTGTGGACTCTTCAGTGCCGTTGCACCATAGGAACCCCTTGATTCCTTTTTATTAGATGTGGTTGATATTGCGTGATGTAATAAAAATGTCCCCTGTATGTATAACCGTGTAAAGTATATAAGACACCTATTGTATGATTCTGCCCGTCGCCATTGCCCATCCCCTCGTGGGTCTGGAGAGGACAAAGGTATTCCAGGCTCAAAATGGGGGCCGAGCTGGATCCGGTCGGAGTGGCCGAAACGAAAAGTGGCCAAATTGTAAAATGGCCGATTCGGAACGTCCGGTAACGAATCGGCACCCCCTCGATTCGGGTCGACCAATCTGAATCGGGACCAATGAGACCCATGGGGGGCGGGCAGGGGTCCCATTGTCTTGGCTCTGTATGATTGTTGATAAATACATGTGGAGTTTTCAGTAAAGTTCAGTTCAACCTGTACATACAGCTTCGCCTGGTGTCTTCCTTGAGCCTTCACCACATGAGATTCCCCGCAGTCTCTTGTGCACCCCATTGCCCAGGTACCGATCCCCGAATCGGAGCGGCGGCGCTTCCTCCGCGCATTGGCCCAACGAACCGCCGGATCCACTGAACTCTGCATCCCCGAATCGGAGTGGCGGCGCTACGTCCGCGCATCGGCCCCATCTCTCCCAAGGTCAGTGGATCAGCCGCTCGAGACGCCGAGTGCCGTGACGCTCGGTAGTCGGGCTGGTCTCTGCAGGGGTCCCTCCCTGTATCCCGCCAACCCTTCCCCAGGGTCATTCCGGGCCGCTCGAGACGCCGAGTGCCGTGCCACTCGGTAGTCGGGTCGGGCGGTGAGAGCACAAGGAGGGGCAGATAGGAGCACACCCGCAGGCGGACAACACCCATTCCGTCACATATTGTAAATTGCTTGGTTTTAGTTTAAATGTAAACTTAGAGATGTGTTTTGAAGGTGCAGACCTTTCTTTTGTGTAGAATGTAAATAGGTTTGAGTAATGTGTGATTATGCAAGAGGGCTTTTCTCTTTGTTATGTGTTTGAGGAGTCATGAGTCTGGGGCAGTGTTTGACTGAAAAGGCAATCTGATCTATTGGAACTAATGCTGTAAAATTTCCGGAGATTTTAAAGCCATGGAAAAAAACTTTTTTTTCAGAAAAATTGAAAATATGCAGCATGGAGTAGGTTTACAAATTAAAATTTATTTTGTCTCCTTTGAAATAAAAGTACAGTTTATTTAGTAACTTGAATTAGCTTTTTATAATTGTATCTTTTGTTTCAAATGTTATAACAAGCAAAGACTGTATATGATAGTATAAGGAGTAACAACTATGAGAACAAGTAACCAGCCCTCTGTTTCCTGAAGAGCAACAATAAAAGCAAGAAACCATAAACATAAAAAACATAGAAATATATATATTCCTATATCAAATTTGCCTCTTAGCACCAATAGCAAAAGGAAGTAACTGCATTATTTGTGCCTGTAGGATATAGATACATCAATATTTAGGCTCCAAGTTGAGGTTTAACTTTCGAGCGGTGTTTTAAAAAAAAATAGAGAAAAGGAAACAAAAGACACAACATATACAATACATGCAATTTAATCTCATTTTCTGATCTATCATTTTCTGTTTATTCTTCCTCCATAATTTTAATTTTTCTCATTGACTTCAAAAACGTAAGGTTTGCACAAATTGAAACAAGCGTTTCTCCCCTTTCATGGGTTAGCTTGCTTCTTGATTTGACTATGAATATTAGCAAACAAAGAACAGATTCTTTCACAGCAGCAGAAGATGCAGAATCTGCAGGAAGTGAGATGCAGGAGGGGTCAGGTCGTGTTGTGCAGAGACCTTGCCACAATGTTGCAAGAGGGATAGGTTTTGCAGAATCCCAGACTATACTGCACAGAACATTAATGTGGATCAAATGAGGACAAATTTAACCTCTTATAAAAAAATATGAGAAAGTATTTTACCAGGAAGGATACATTGAGATTTCTCTTGTTTTGCCCAAGGACACTTACTGGAGAGGAGCTCTTGTCGGGATCGAACCCATGACTCCACAGGCTCTCTCCACGCAGACCAGTGATGTTACCTCTACTCCACCCAGCCGGCAGTTTCTTTCTTCTCAGGTCTTAATTATCATCAACTGTATCAAAACAACCACTGTAGGAGGTATGAAATGGTGCTCCCAATCAAGCTAAACTGAAGCATTTTCTCTGTAGCACCCCCTAGAGGCTGACATGCATATTTTTGTTGTCTGAGTGTAGCATTGAGACGTGTTACTTAAATTGTTCTTCCAGGATTTGCTTGTCTTCAGCCGAGAGAACTGTCAATGATTTAAGACTTAATGAAAGACTTCTGAGACTTTATTTAAAGGTCCTAATGTTATGATATGGTATTAAACATAGTATATATCGAGGGGCGTGGTTTAGCACGGGATGAAGATGGCCGCTTAAACTTGGAGCTCCCGACCTAACCGCTCATTCAACGCTACTATATCTGCTAACGCGAACCATGGTGAAGGGAAAGAAGAAGCTGGAGGATGCCTCGTTACCAGACACCCCGAGGCCGCCGTTATCGGGGACTCTCGACCATTTTTTGCGGACCCCGCGGGATAAGGCCGTGGAGCTTGACATGTCGACCCAACCCTCCATAGCGGATTCGGAAGAGTTCTGGCTAGATGGCGACACAAGAACCTGCCGAATTGAGATGGTGGCTGCTTTTCCTACCCGAGATGACATCCAACACCTGATCGGAGCCGTCCGGGAGGACCTCCGCAAGGATATACACGAGGTACGTGCTGATATGGCGGCCATGTCGGACCACGTGGCACACCTGGAGGAGGCCGCGCGGAAACCAACGGCTCACCACACTCACTCACAAGCTGGGGCCCCGTATCACTTATTCGCTGTAGCAAGAAAAATAGATGATTTAGAAAACCGATCCAGACGACAGAACCTAAGAATTAAAGGGGTGGCAGACTCTGTGCAGGATATACGGGGATTCACTGTGCGACTCTTCAATCACATTCTGCACGGCCCCGCATCACACTCCAACACGTGGATAGGGCCCACCGAGATCGCGGCCGCTTCAACCGCACACCTCATGACCCTCCGAGAGATGTCCTTTGCCACCTCACGGACTTTACTCTGAAAGAGGAACTATTACACTCGGCACGCTCTTCTCGGACGTGGCTCTTTGAAGGTTCGGAGATATCTCTATCAAGATCTATCCCGGTTCACCCTACAAGCTAGGAGAGCGCTTAAGCCCATAACATCGGCCCTCAGAGATGCACAAGTCCCTTTATCGATGGGATTTTCCGATGGCCTTAATAGTGATGGTACATAATCGACCGGTGACACTCAGGAACTACAGTGACCTCCCCCACTTCTTGGAGGCTGTGAGCCTTCCCTCACTTCAGATTAAGAATTGGGAACCACTCTTGATGCAGTCTTGGGGCCTCTCGGACGGCGACCCACTACCGCTGCCACAACGCCTGGGCGGACGTCGCCGCACCAGGTTGGAAATGGAATCTAGGATGGCGCCTGAAGCACAAAGATCGGAAATTGAGAATGACGCGCTATCTGCCGAGTAAATACTTCCCCTGCTCTGTCCCGAGGCGGGATGTTCTACAGAGCCCAATATTCTGCCTCGGACTTCGACCGACTCAACATAGACCTCTGACCCGACCTCTATTTGATGGCTTCTATACTCGCCTCCTGGCCCTTGGTAGCCTCACGAGGTTTTGCTATGGAGCCACTGTCACACTTGTTTTACCAAACACAGACTGGAAGCACTGAGCACAAGGAGACAAAGCTCAAACACGAACAGACCGCCCCTTTTTTTTTTTCGGTGGATTACCTCTTCTTGAAAATGGACCCCACCAACCCTCTACAATGACCTATATTGATTCGTTTCGCGGACACTCGGACCTGCAATTGATCATATTTATTATTGACTTGGATCGGTAGACAAAAGCCTTCTCACCAACTGAAAAACCTCGAACGACACATATTACATTGAGCTGCCTGACACATGGCACCCCGACACATCAGAATGCTATGTGGCTCTGACTTATACTTTCTAACTTCGCAAATGTTTTCCACAGGACAGCTACTACGGTGACGCTTTCATGGGGGTAATTTGGACCCTATACGTAAGCCTCTACCCATCTTGTCTTCCCTAATGTTCTTATAGTGACTGGGATAAAGGGACGGAATGGGGAATTTTGAGCCTGGAACGCCGATTATAGAGGACTTACAGTTGTGTTCAAAATTCTTCAACCCCCAATGCTGTAAAGGGTTTTAGGGAATTTAGTGACATTTGTAATTGTATTCAGAATGAAATCCTACAAGGACTTTTTAAAGAACCATATGCAACTAAAATGACATCAATTGGTTTTGTAATACAGTAGTAAATGTTTCTTTTGTGAATTCTTCATTGACACAATTATTCAACCCCTTAAAGACTACCACTCTGAAAACACTTGAATGAACCTCTGTTCTTCAATCAGGTATTGAAAACACCTGTGGATGTCACGGAGCAGCAATAAAGCATAATAAGCACCAATTAGGCAGCTTTTAAAATGACTGTGATACTCAGCTCATTCTAGACATTTACTGGTGTGGTTACAAACATGGTGAAGTCAAGAGAATGGTCCTGGAAGACAAGAGAAGAGGTGCTTACTCTTCACAGGAAGGGCAATGGCTATAAGAAGATTGCAAAGATGTTAAACATACCAAGAGAGACCATAGAAAGCATCATTCACAAATTCAAGGCAAAGGGCACTGTTGAAACGCTACCTGGTCGTGGCAGAAAGAAGATGCTGACTTCGACTTCTGTGCGCTACCTGAAGCGTAGAGTGGAGAAAAGTCCCCGTGTGACTGCTGAGGAACTGAGAAAAGATTTGTCAGATGTGGGTACTGAAGTTTCAGCTCAGAAAATATGGCGCACACTGTGTAATGAAGGCCTCCATGCCAGAACTCCCAGGCGCACCCCCTTGCTGTCTCCAAAGAATAAGAAGAGTCGACTGCAGTATGCCAAAAGTCATTTGGACAAACCACAGAAGTTTTGGGATAGTGTTCTGTGGACTGATGAAACAAAGTTAGAACTGTTTGGGCCCATGGATCAACGCTATGTTTGGAGGAGGAAGAACAAGGCCTATGAAGAAAAGAACACCTTGCCTACTGTGAAGCATGGCGGGGGGTCAATCATGCTTTGGGGCTGTTTTGCTTCTGCAGGTACAGGGAAGCTTCAGCGTGTGCAAGGTACCATGAATTCTCTTCAGTACCAGGAGATATTGGATGACAATGTGATGCAGTCCGTCACAAACCTGAGGCTTGGGAGACGTTGGACCTTTCAACAGGACAATGATCCCAAGCATACCTCCAAGTCCACTAGAGCATGGTTGCAGATTAAAGGCTGGAACATTTTGGAGTGGCCATCGCAGTCACCTGACTTAAATCCGACTGAGAACCTCTGGTGGGACTTAAAGAAAGCAGTTGCAGTGCGCAAGCCTAAGAATGTGACTGAACTGGAGGCTTTTGCCCATGACGAATGGGCGAAGATACCCGTAGATGGCTGCAAGACACTTGTGTCAAGCTATGCTTCACGTTTAAAAGCTGTTATAACTGTAAAAGGATGTTGTACTAAGTACTAAGATTGAATGTCACTTGGGGGTTGAATAAAACTGATAATGATGTGAGCACAGAAAAGACATTTGTGGTTATTTCATTATAAATGTTATGTTATATTTGTCTGACCTACACGCGCCTCTTTGATTTAATTGTAAGCAAGATGACTGAATGATCAAAATCAATGTCAAACTGGCCAAAACACTCAATTTCAAAGGGGGTTGAATAATTTTGAACACAACTGTATATATAATTATATCTAATTGCTATATACAATGGTTCTAGTTATACACTCTGACTTAATCCGCAACACTGTTATAAATAAAGCGAGAGGGAGGGGGAGTTGGAGGGGGGAGGGAAGGAAGGGGAAAGGAGAGTGGGGGGAAAAATGAAGGGGGAAAAACTAAATAAATAAATATAAAAAAAGGAGGGAGGGAAAAAAAAAGAAACCAAAAAAATGTGGGGGGGGAAAAAAAAGAGGGGGAAGAGGAAAGGCAAAGAGGAAAGGGAGGGGGGAGGGGGGAAAAAAACAAACAAAAAAAAACCATTTTAGACTAAGGGAGTAATACATTGGATGGTATGCTCAGTATTGGTGACAACCTGGCTCATTCATGATGTAGAAACACACGCGATTAATTGTCTAGATGACGGAAGATATACCTTTCTATATATATGTAGGGAAATGGCAAGGGGGAGAGGGGGAAATGGTACACTATATGTATATGTTTATATTTATATATATTTGTACCCTTCTTTTTTTTTTTATCCTGGGTTGGTGTCGTCGTTCCCTACTCCAATTTTGTACTTACCTGTTTCAGTGATACATAGTGTTTCTCGGATAACAGTTGGAACATGTAATGAGGCCACTGCTCTGTGGGACACCCGAGGGACGATAGATACTACAGAGCCCCTCATTTATTATTAGATTACGCTACTGCTAGTAACATTTATACTGTTTTGACTAGATGTTACGCACTACTATTCTTCCACCATTTGAACTGTTATCCCATGGTTCATCGTATTAAATTCTGCATTCCTATTTTATGTGCGGGGATGGTCGGGACCTCTTTTTTTTTTTTACTGACACAGCTCATAGCTTTTCTGGTTTAAGCTTGTTGCCGGCCATTCTTCATTTAACACCCCCCTGAGATTTTGACGTCACTGTTCCAGTGCGGGAGGTGGTGACATCACCTCTCCTCCCTCAGACGTCTTCTGTCTCATTTAACTCTGCTCTATTTTTGCTTTAATTCTCTCTCTTTAATTTCTCGACTACCTTTACCTGCTCCTTTTTCTTCCAAACTTTTCCTCTCCTCCCCTTCTCTATAACTTGTTCCCCCCCTTTTTTTTTTTCTCCCTCTCCCCTTTTCTCTCCCCCCCCCTCTCTTTCTCCTCTTCTTTCCTCTCTTCTTCCCATTGAACTTCCCTATTCCCCTTCGGAGGGGCGGCTTGCGATGGATTCCGCGACGTTCTCTACTAGACAGCTCCGGCTGGTCTCTTATAATGCTCGGGGCCTTAACGTCCCTGAGAAACGGTCTCGATTGCTTCGTGATCTCTATGCTCATCGCACTTCTATCGCTTTTCTACAGGAAACACATTTCCGCGATAGGGATAGCCCGACACTACGAAACAACCGATTCCCGGTAGGATATTTCAGCAATTACACAGAATCCAAATCCAGAGGTGTAGCGATTCTGCTGTCACGAAACGTCCCTTTTATACAGACAGGATTGCTTAGTGATCCTTAGGGGCGCTTTATCTTCCTAAAAGGTACTATAGCAGACACGACTTACACTTTCGCTTCTGTGTATATATCTAACACACATCAACATAAATGCTTAGCCTCTATTCTACGCAAACTAGACACGTTTCAGGAAGGAACCCTGATAGTGGCCGGTGATTTCAATGTATCCCTGGACCCTCGAATGGATACCTCTGCTGGATCTTCATCGATTCCTCCTAACATTCTTCGACACATCAGGCGGTCTCTTCACTCATACCGTCTGGTGGACGTGTGGCGAGCGTATCATGAGACTATACATTTTTCTCGGGGGTGCATCAAAATTACTCAAGACTTGACCTCTTCTTTCTTCCCCAACATCACATAGACTTGGTAATTGATACACATATAGCTACACAAACCTGGTCGGATCACGCACCAGTGATCATGACCTTGACCTCCCCCCTTTACTGATCACGAGAATGCACTTGGCATCTTAACACCTCACTGCTGACGGACCCAGTATTCTGCGCCGACCTCGATGAAGCACTTAAACAATACTTTGAAACCAATACCACACCGGACGTTTCTCCCTACACAATTTGGGAGGCCCATAAAGCCACGATAAGGGGACTGCTTATCGCTAAAGCAACAGCCCGGAAAAAAGAGAGACAAACCGAACTCACATCTCTACTGGAAGAAATCAGAACGCTGGAGACATCTCACAAAAATGTCCAGTCGGCGACAGTGTATCAACAGCTTCTGGATAGTAGGAAAAGGCTTAATGATCTCTTACAGGCAGACATTCGATTCTTGGCAATTAAATCTAGGGCTTTTTTCGCTCTTCAGGAAAACAAGCCGGGTAGACTACTGGCCAAACTCTTACGCAAACGTCAGGAACAGTCTTACGTACCACATATTAAACTTCGTACTAACGTTATGACTACTCGACCCAAGGAGATATTACAGGAATTCGCACGCTACTACACAGACCTTTATAATGGCAGAGACGAGACCCCACTCCCGGACTTGATACCCCGCATCACCAACTACCTGAAGGACAACGTTACTCGTCACCTTTCAGAGACCCAGGCGTCCTCTCTAGATGACCCTATCCTCTTGGAAGAGCTTGTGACGGCTCTTAAACACATCAAGAACAATAAATGCCCCGGCCCGGATGGCTTCCCAGTAGAATATTATAAGGCCTTTCCCCAGACCCTTTCATCCCCCTTACTCTCAATGTTTAACGCAACGAGGAACGGCTCGAAATTTCCTCCTCATACCCTGACTGCTCATATTGTGGTGATCCCTAAACCCGACAAAGACTTGACGGAGTGTAAACATTTTAGGCCCATCTCACTACTGAACTGCGACGTTAAAATATTGGCTAGGATCCTTGCTGACAGACTTAAGACTGTCCTGCCAGCATTGGTAAAAGCTGACCACGTACAATTCGTCCCTGGGAGGGAGGCGAGGGATGCAACCACAAGAGTTTTGAACGCTGTTACCCTGACTTCCATTACCAAACAAGGCCTTCTCCTTTTGTCTACAGACGCAGAGAAGGCCTTTGACAGGGTCGGCTGGCCTTTCCTGTTCCAGACGCTGGAATCCTTTGGTCTCCCTACGCACTTCATGACGTGGGTGCGCTCGCTCTACGACTCACCCGCGGGTCAGGGTGAACGGGGCAATGTCCCCTTCTTTCCCTATTTCTAATGGGACCAGACAGGGCTGCCCCTTATCCCCTCTCCTTTTTGCCCTATTCCTGGAGCCTTTTTTGGAAGCAATCCGCCGAGATGACACAATCCAGGGCATTTGGGGCGCCAAACGAACTCACAAAGTGTCAGCATATGCGGACGACTTACTATTTCTCCTTCCAAATTCTAGAAACTCCATGCCGTGTCTCTTGGACCATATCAGGATCTTTGGAGAGCTGTCAGGCTATAAAATAAATAATGACAAATCTAACATGATGGGTATTCACATGTCTCCACTGGAAGTCTCTCATGCCCGATCCCATTTCCCCTTTCAGTGGTGTGAGTCTCGACTTAAGTACCTCTCCAACAACACCCGGGATTCTGCCCGGGAACGGGTACTAGCCTACATCGTCGATTTACGGACGGGACTAGGCTGTTTCTATTTAAAGTGCTTCAGAATGATGTGGTTACGATACCCGAACCCTCTGACGGGGATGACACTTTATCTTTTGGAGACAGATTTGCTCTCCATCGGTTGCGACATTTTGTGAGATCTCTCCCGAGGGGATTTCGCCCCCAGCGTCCACTCACGCCCTTCGAAACCTTCTGTAAACTTGCCTTACCACTCTCTAAGAGCATTTCTACCATATATGCTCTCCTCCAGAAATGCGATACCTCACTACCGCCCTTGTGCGGTCGCTGGGAGACGATCCTAGAACATGACTTTACACCTGAGATATGGGCTAAGACCTTTTCCCTTACCTTGTATGGGTCCCGAGCGTTTAAGGTGATCGAGACATCTTACAAACTACTAACGTTTTGGTATTACACTCCCCATCAGACTGCACACTTTTCACTTTCATGTGACTCGATATGCTGGCGCTGCGGGACACAGACCGGCACATATTTACACATATGGTGGACCTGCGAAAAGATTACCCCTTTTTGGCGGCTGGTAGCGGAGGTCGTGATGGAGGTTACGGGACTAGACTTGCCTTTTGCACCAGCAGTGTATCTTCTTCTACACCTGCCTGGAAAACCACGAACGTTGCGTAACTCAGTGGCCCTACACCTCCTCTTGGCTGCGAGACGCCTTATCCCGGCTCACAGGAGATCCTTAGAGGTCCCTTCATTTACGGAATGGGTGGACGCAATTGAACAATTAAGGGCAGTGGACAACCTAGCCGCCCAACAATCCAAACAGACAAGACCCAAATCATCTGCTGAAATGGTTCTATTGGGACGGATTCCGTACTTCATCTGCATTTCGCCGCAGAATCGAACCTACTACTATAATAATCTAGTAATATAAACAGAGATCCCTTGAAGAAGGTCAGTAAACAGACCCGACCGCCCACATGACTCACACGATCGAGGATGATTACCGTTTGGAACAGGGTGGAGGATGAGCCTACAAAACCCTCACTAACTCAGCGCCCCACTACCTGTCCTCACTAATCACCAGATACACCCCAGCCCGCTCCCTAAGGTCAAACAGTGACCTGCGCCTAGCTTCTCCCCGCATCACCTCTTCCCATGATAGACTGCAGGATTTCTCACGCGCAGCCCCCACTCTCTGGAACGCTCTCCCTCGTGCTGTCAGACTTTCCCCTAACTTCTCTTCCTTCAAACGCTCCCTGAAAACGTTCCTATTTAGGGAAGCCTACCACCCAACTCACTGATGCAACCATCAATCACCCTCACCTTACAGTCCTCTCCTCCTGTTTCCAACCCCAACCCTCCCAGATTGTGAGTTCCTACGGGAATAGGGCCCTCATCTCCTCCTGTACTGTTTGTCAAATGTTGTTCAATGTATTGTAACCCTGTCTATACTGTGCTTATTGTACAGCGCTGCGGAATATGCTGGTGCTTTATAAATAAAGAATAATAACAATAAAATAATAATAATGAGCGGCAGACCTCTCTCTATCACGCCTTCGTATTGGAGCTCTGTCGTGGCCCTCCTCCCGCGGGTTGCCCAATTCCAAAATTTCTTTAAATTTTTCCGGGGGAAAAAATACAAAAAAATGGCTTTGGAAAAAACCTGTTCCCCCCCCCCCCCCAATTTTTCGTTTTTTTTTTTTTTCCCCAGGCCTTCCCATCTCTAATTGGAACAATAGATTATGTAAATGATGTGTGATAACCTGAATGCTAAGAAATGTTTACTGTAAATATCTAACTGACCTGATGTAATTAGAGTTTTGGTAAGTCAATGTTGGCCATTTGTAAATGATCCCTGTTGGATCATATAAATATGGTTTTCTCAATAAAGCATATAGTTCCTGGTTGATACATTCAGCTTGTCTGGTGTTATTTCCACTCACCATCAGAAGGCACCGAGCAGC
This sequence comes from Leptobrachium leishanense, assembly GCA_009667805.1. NCBI lineage: Eukaryota > Metazoa > Chordata > Amphibia > Anura > Megophryidae > Leptobrachium > Leptobrachium leishanense. Next base: position 19,631 of record RXON01004547.1, on the reverse strand, counting down.
ATCTGAAAATCTGACCTAACATCAGGGCTACAGGTCAGGAGATCGAAAGCCTGCAGACCCCCAGAAGCTGCTGCAAACTTTGGCCCAGCACTGACTCAAATCCCTGCCAGCTGGCCCAGGTCTCCCAGCAGGCAGAAGCAAGTGGGTCAAGCTGCTCGAGGCGCTGAGGGCCATGTTCCCAGTAGCCAGGCTGACCGCAACAAGGGGGTTTCTGGAGAGCCAGGACAGGCAGAAGGAGCGGGTTTCCGTCACACTAGGGGTGATAAATGGCTCAAGACTAATTTTGTGACATGTCAAAAGGTGAGAGCCAAGCATCGCCAGCAAGTCGTGTGTGACTGTCTACCTGGAAGGGTAGGGCCTGCTCCACCCTTCAAATTCACAACCTTGTATTCGTTGGAGCCTTATGAAGTGAGGAAGAGAGCACAACACAAAATAGTGATCAAAACGCACTGAGACGTCCGTACGAATTGGGCAGACTAAGGAAGTCCAAAGTTGACCCAAAAGGTGTTGTCAGGGATGTAGAAGTCAAAGTCTCCGTAAGTCATCCAGCTTTAAGGAGAAAACCTGATCGAACAGAACCTGCAAGCAAGATAGCTGATAGAGGTAATAGAATTCCCACACCTGTACTCCACCACAGCATCAGCGGGCTAATCATCCTGATTACCGTGTAAAAATTGGAGTGTGACCTCCTTGGTTTCAAGAACCAGCAGTTTCTATCACATGGGAACAGTGCCTGAGAATAGCCGGAGATCGCTTCTTCTGTCACACGGTGACCTGAGAATAGCCGGAGATCGCTTCTTCTGTCACACGGTGACCTGAGAATAGCCGGAGACCGCTTCTTGTGTCACACGGCGACCTGAGAATAGCCGGAGATCGCTTCTGTCACACAGTGACCTGAGAATAGCCGGAGATCGCTTCTTCTGTCACACAACGTGACCTGAGAATAGCCGGAGATCGCTTCTTCTGTCACACGGCGACCTGAGAATAGCCGGAGACCGCTTCTTCTGTCACACCGTGACCTGAGAATAGCCGGAGACCGCTTCTTCTGTGTCACACGGTGACCTGAGAATAGCCGGAGATCGCTTCTTCTGTCACACGGTGACCTGAGAATAGCTGGAGATCGCTCCTTCTGTCACACACCGTGACCTGAGAATAGCCGGAGATCGCTTCTTCTGTCACACGGTGACCTGAGAATAGCTGGAGATCGCTCCTTCTGTCACACACCGTGACCTGAGAATAGCCGGAGATCGCTTCTTCTGTCACACGTGACCTGAGAATAGCCGGAGATCGCTTCTTCTGGCACACGGTGACCTGAGAATAGCCGGAGACCGCTTCTTCTGTCACACGGTGACCTGAGAATAGCCGGAGATCGCTTCTTGTGTCACACGGTGACCTGAGAATAGCCGGAGACTGCTTCTGTCACACGGTGACCTGAGAATAGCCGGAGATCGCTTCTTCTGACACACGTGACTTGAGAATAGCCGGAGATCGCTTCTTCTGTCACACGGCGACCTGAGAATAGCCGGAGATCGCTTCTTCTGTCACACACCGTGACCTGAGAATAGCCGGAGATCGCTTCTTCTGTCACACGGTGACCTGAGAATAGCCGGAGATCGCTTCTTCTGTCACACGGTGACCTGAGAATAGCCGGAGATCGCTTCTTCTGGCACACGGTGACCTGAGAATAGCCGGAGACCGCTTCTTCTGTCACACACGGTGACCTGAGAATAGCCGGAGACCGCTTCTTCTGTCACACACGGTGACCTGAGAATAGCCGGAGATCGCTTCTTCTGTCACACGGTGACCTGAGAATAGCCGGAGATCGCTTCTGTCACACGTGACCTGAGAATAGCCGGAGATCGCTTCTTCTGTCACACGGCGACCTGAGAATAGCCGGAGATCGCTTCTTCTGTCACACCGTGACCTGAGAATAGCCGGAGACCGCTTCTTCTGTCACACACGGTGACCTGAGAATAGCCGGAGACCGCTTCTTTTGTCACACACGGTGACCTGAGAATAGCCGGAGATCGCTTCTGTCACACGTGACCTGAGAATAGCCGGAGATCGCTTCTGTCACACGTGACCTGAGAATAGCCGGAGATCGCTTCTGTCACACGTGACCTGAGAATAGCTGGAGATCGCTCCTTCTGTCACACACCGTGACCTGAGAATAGCCGGAGATCGCTTCTTCTGTCACACGTGACCTGAGAATAGCCGGAGATCGCTTCTTCTGGCACACGGTGACCTGAGAATAGCCGGAGACCGCTTCTTCTGTCACACGGTGACCTGAGAATAGCCGGAGATCGCTTCTTGTGTCACACGGTGACCTGAGAATAGCCGGAGACTGCTTCTGTCACACGGTGACCTGAGAATAGCCGGAGATCGCTTCTTCTGACACACGTGACCTGAGAATAGCCGGAGATCGCTTCTTCTGTCACACGGCGACCTGAGAATAGCCGGAGATCGCTTCTTCTGTCACACGGTGACCTGAGAATAGCCGGAGATCGCTTCTGTCACACGTGACCTGAGAATAGCCGGAGATCGCTTCTGTCACACGTGACCTGAGAATAGCCGGAGATCGCTTCTGTCACACAGTGACCTGAGAATAGCCGGAGATCGCTTCTTCTGTCACACGGTGACCTGAGAATAGCCGAGATCGCTTCTGTCACACGTGACCTGAGAATAGCCGGAGATCGCTTCTGTCACACAGTGACCTGAGAATAGCCGGAGATCGCTTCTTCTGTCACACGGTGACCTGAGAATAGCCGGAGATCGCTTCTGTCACACGTGACCTGAGAATAGCCGGAGATCGCTTCTGTCACACAGTGACCTGAGAATAGCCGGAGACCGCTTCTTCTGTCACACGGCGACCTGAGAATAGCCGGAGATCGCTTCTGTCACACAGTGACCTGAGAATAGCCGGAGATCGCTTCTGTCACACGGCGACCTGAGAATAGCCGGAGATCGCTTCTGTCACACGTGACCTGAGAATAGCCGGAGATCGCTTCTTCTGTCACACAGTGACCTGAGAATAGCCGGAGATCGCTTCTTCTGTCACACCGTGACCTGAGAATAGCATATCAGCTGGTGGTGGTTGTAAGTAGCTGAAATATTGTATTTACAGCCTGTAACCATTTTCAGACATAAATATTTCCTTTTCCTTGTAATTCTAGTTCTCCGTCCTAACCTCACGTGTGATATTCTCCTGATTATTCAGTCACGTCTTTTAATGCTGTTTAATCAGTGTTACCTTTTTACTTGCTGTGAATACTCTCTCGCTGTTGTTCTCAATAGCAAGTCTGTGGTTAGTGTGTTTTTTCTTTAAGGGTTAATTCCCCCCCCCCTGAAACATACCCTTTGTGTATCCTGAGGCTATGTGATCAAAGGATTGACAGGTTTCTGGGTGGAGATGCAGGCTGATCGACAGATGTCTGACAAGTCTACGGAGTTACATGCTGACTGACACGTTTGGGGGTGCTATGCTGACTGACACGTTTGGGGGTGCTATGCTGACTGACACGTTTGGGGGTGGGGTTGCTATATCAGCTTTAAATCCTTGTTCACAAAAACAAATTTTTGTGGAGTCTGTCTACAGGGAGAGTCTTCCCACTATAACCTTTATTGCAGTTGGAAGTGGATGTGGTGCCTGGGACTCCCCCTTTTTAAGGCTTGTGTATAGTTTTTTTATTCAACAATATACCCCATTATTGCATCTTGTTATGCCAGTCCTGTTTTCCCCTCACACACCACTGTGTCTCTGTTCTGCAACTGGCATCCACACACCAGCCTGCCATGGCATGGGGGATTGTAATGTGTTACTGTTCAGCCGCCCAGAGAGGGAATGCCTGGTGAATAAACCTGGGCGTTTAGGGCTCATTTCTGGGGGTGCACATATTGAATGGAGAGTACACAAACTTCCTGAAACTAGCACTTTATTTCCAGAAGGAAGAGAACGGGAAGTGCAGCATGACCAAAGAACAGCGCAATCCGCAGACTTAATCGTCCCATTCGTCGTCATCTTCGTCCTCTGCTGCGTCATTGTCGTCATCATCTGTGAGTAGGAAACCACAATGTGTTATATCGTATTACAGGTGCGGTCACATCTTTCTCCCCCCCCCCCGATACCCAATGGAGGGCATGTCGCCCTCAGGCCTGTGCCATGGCCCAGGGGTTAATGGGTTAATGCACATGTTAATGGGTTAATGCACATGGTCCCTGGCTTTCTGTGATCCTCGTCCTGCTCGCTTGCGCACACAACCCATTGCAGGAAGTGTAGGGTACGATAATTTATCAGGAAGGAGGTGGATTGAAATGACAATCACAGCCGCAAACCAATGACTGACCCCTTTTGTTTATAAATACACATGGACGCTGGTCCCATCCCATTTTCCTGCTCAGGTTTATCAAATCCTGGTTCTCCCACGGGGATTCGCTGGCTTTCACTGCACCTTACCTGAAGAGTGTATGGCTTTGCTCCTCTTCTGCATGACATGCATCAAAGCCCCCACGAGTCCCTCCGAGCTCTGCAGTGGGGATGGTGGGGCCTCAGACGACTCTGCCACCTGTGAATTTCAGAGGAAGGGTCAGCTCATGTGTCCCGTGTCTCCCTACTTTCCATCTTTCACCCTCCTTACCTTGTTCAGTTTTCGCCCCTGTCGGATCTGGTCCAGGAGGGCGCCACGGCCTTGAGGTGGTGCAGGGGATTGAGGGCTCTGATTTGATGATAGCCCAAGAGGTGGTGGTGGCGGAGGTGCCGAGCAATCCATCTGTGGTTCTGGAGGTGGCGGTGGAGGCGGAGGAGGTGGTGGAGCTCCAGAACGGGCCGTGGGAGGTGGTGGTGGCGGCGGAGTGCTCCGTGAAGGTGGTGGAGGAGGTGGTGGAGCAGAAGACACTCGTGATGGAGGTGGTGGAAGTGGCCCAGTCCTTCCCCGACCCAGAGGCGGAGGCAGAGGGGCATCGCGGGATGGAGGCGGTGGCGGTGGCAGCTCTGTTACAAGAGATTCACACATATAACTTAATGACCTGATTCGCTGAAAAGTCTACTTCTCGGCATGAAGGGAGGGGGGGGGGACTCCTGCACCTGATCTCCAAAGCCACACGTTATCCTGATTTAAGATTATATCCAAATATTTCATGAAATGCCACTGCATTCTGCATGACACTCTACAGGCTTGCGCTTTTTCTTATGGGGTTGGTTATAAATGCATTATATCTCCAGTTGGGAATGTAATCCCCTTGCAGATGTTTCCTCTACACGGGAGCATGGTTTTTATACAAGTGTGAAATTGTTTGTGTGTGTGTGTGCGCGGGTATCCGATACAGTGGTCTATATTCCCCCAACTCACTGTCCTTCTGTCCTGTCCCCTGGTCTGAGCTGCACCTCTGTCATTACACCTTGGTCAATGGTGACCTCTTACCGCTTCTTCTCATCTCCTGCTTCACAGCGTCCACACCGCCCTGCTGCTCTATGAAGTCATAGATCAGTTTGGAGGTCTCTGCGTCGGCCAGCTGAGCATCGCTGATCCCCGCGCGGCTGAATAGTTGGCGCAGGTCTGGGTCCAGTGCATTCATCTGAATGGGAAACAGCGAGCGTGCGCTTAGCGAGAGAATGACGGGTAGAACACAAGGATTATAGAAGCAGAAAGGACATAACAGTATGGGAGGCTATACATACATCAAATCCATTATTGGGGTCCCAGCCAACATGACTGACGTGCCTGTAAGGAGAGGAGAGCGAGTCAGAATACCTGGATTGGGCGTTTATATTATCTCCATACACTGCTAGCATCGGCGGGAGGGATCCCGTGCTCAACCTAGCATCGGCGGGAGGGATCCCGTGCTCAACCTAGCATCGGCGGGAGGGATCCCGTGCTCAACCTAGCATCGGCGGGAGGGATCCCGTGCTCAACCTAGCATCGGCGGGAGGGATCCCGTGCTCAACCTAGCATCGGCGGGAGGGATCCCGTGCTCAACCTAGCATCGGCGGGACGGATCCCGTGCTCAACCTAGCATCGGCGGGACGGATCCCGTGCTCAACCTAGCATCGCGGGAGGGATCCCGTGCTCAACCTAGCATCTGCGGGAGGGATCCCGTGCTCAACCTAGCATCAGCGGGAGGGATCCCGTGCTCAACCTAGCATCAGCGGAGGGATCCCGTGCTCAACCTAGCATCGGCAGGAGGGATCCCGTGCTCAACTTAGCATCGGCGGGAGGGATCCTGTGCTCAACCTAGCATCGGCGGGAGGGATCCCGTGACCAACCTAGCATCAGCGGGAGGGATCCAGTGACCAACCTAGCATCAGTGGGAGGGATCCCGTGACCAACCTAGCATCAGCAGGAGGGATCCCGTACCCGACCTAGCATTGTGGGGAAGGATCCCGTGCCCGACCTAGAATCAGCTTGGGGGGAGAGAGATCCCATGCCTGATCTAGCATCAGCTTTGGGGGAAGGATCCCGTGCCCGACATAGAATCAGCTTGGGGGGAGAGAGATCCCATGCCTGATCTAGCATCAGCTTTGGGGGAAGGATCCCGTGCCCGACATAGGCACAGGACCCCTCCCCACAAGCTGATGCTAACATAGCATTGGTGGGAGGGTCCCGGTGCAAACCTAGCATTGGGGGAGAGGGATCCCGTGTCCGACCTAGCTTTTGGGGGGAGGGTTCCCGTGTCCGACCTAGCATTGGGGGGAGGGTTTCCGTGTCCGACCTAGCTTTGAGGGGAGGGTTCCCGTGTCCGACCTAGCTTTGAGGGGAGGGATCCCATGTCCGACCTAGCTTTGGGGGGGAGGGATCCATGTCCGACCTAGCTTTGGGGGGGAGGGATCCCGTGTCCGACCTAGCTTTGGGGGGGATCCCGTGTCCGACCTAGCTTTGGGGGGAGGGATCCCGTGTCCGACCTAGCTTTGAGGGGAGGGTTCCCGTGTCCGACCTAGCTTTGGGGGGAGGGATCCCGTGTCCGACCTAGCTTTGGGGGGGATCCCGTGTCCGACCTAGCTTTGGGGGGGGGATCCCGTGTCCGACCTAGCTTTGGGGGGAGGGATCCCGTGCCGGCCTAGCATCGGGGAGGAGGGATCCCGTGCCCGACCTAGCATCGGGGAGGAGGATCCCGTGCTCAACCTAGCATCGGCGGGAGGGATCCCGTGCTCAACCTAGCATCGGCGGGAGGGATCCCGTGCTCAACCTAGCATCTGCGGGAGGGATCCCGTGCTCAACCTAGCATCAGCGGGAGGGATCCCGTGCTCAACCTAGCATCGGCGGGAGGGATCCCGTGCTCAACCTAGCATCTGCGGGAGGGATCCCGTGCTCAACCTAGCATCAGCGGGAGGGATCCCGTGCTCAACCTAGCATCGGCAGGAGGGATCCCGTGCTCAACTTAGCATCGGCGGGAGGGATCCTGTGCTCAACCTAGCATCGGCGGGAGGGATCCCGTGACCAACCTAGCATCAGCGGGAGGGATCCAGTGACCAACCTAGCATCAATGGGAGGGATCCCGTGACCAACCTAGCATCAGCAGGAGGGATCCCGTACCCGACCTAGCATTGTGGGGAAGGATCCCGTGCCCGACCTAGAATCAGCTTGGGGGGAGAGAGATCCCATGCCTGATCTAGCATCAGCTTTGGGGGAAGGATCCCGTGCCCGACATAGAATCAGCTTGGGGGGAGAGAGATCCCATGCCTGATCTAGCATCAGCTTTGGGGGAAGGATCCCGTGCCCGACATAGGCACAGGACCCCTCCCCACAAGCTGATGCTAACATAGCATTGGTGGGAGGGTCCCGGTGCAAACCTAGCATTGGGGGAGAGGGATTCCGTGTCCGACCTAGCATATGGGGGGAGGGTTCCCGTGTCCGACCTAGCATTGGGGGGAGGGTTTCCGTGTCCGACCTAGCTTTGAGGGGAGGGTTCCCGTGTCCGACCTAGCTTTGAGGGGAGGGTTCCCGTGTCCGACCTAGCTTTGGGGGGGAGGGATCCCATGTCCGACCTAGCTTTGGGGGGGAGGGATCCCGTGTCCGACCTAGCTTTGGGGGGGATCCCGTGTCCGACCTAGCTTTGGGGGGAGGGATCCCGTGTCCGACCTAGCTTTGAGGGGAGGGATCCCGTGTCCGACCTAGCTTTGGGGGGGAGGGATCCCGTGTCCGACCTAGCTTTGGGGAGGAGGGATCCCGTGCCCGGCCTAGCATCGGGGAGGAGGGATCCCGTGCCCGACCTAGCATCGGGGAGGAGGGATCCCGTGCCCGACCTAGCATCGGGGAGGAGGGATCCCGTGCCCGACCTAGCATCGGGGAGGAGGGATCCCGTGCCCGACCTAGCATCGGGGAGGAGGGATCCCGTGCCCGACCTAGCATCGGGGGGAGGGATCCCGCGCCCGGCCTAGCATCGGGGGAGGGATCCCGTGCCGGCCTAGCATCGGGGAGGAGGGATCCCGTGCCCGACCTAGCATCGGGGAGGAGGGATCCCGTGCCCGACCTAGCATCGGGGAGGAGGGATCCCGTGCCCGACCTAGCATCGGGGAGGAGGGATCCCGTGCCCGACCTAGCATCGGGGAGGAGGGATCCCGTGCCCGACCTAGCATCGGGGAGGAGGGATCCCGCGCCCGGCCTAGCATCGGGGGAGGGATCCCGTGCCCGGCCTAGCATCGGGGGAGGGATCCCGCGCCCGGCCTAGCATCGGGGGGAGGGATCCCGCGCCCGGCCTAGCATCGGGGGGAGGGATCCCGCGCCCGGCCTAGCATCGGGGGGAGGGATCCCGCGCCCGGCCTAGCATCGGGGGGAGGGATCCCGTGCCTGACCTAGCATCGGGGGGAGGGATCTCGTGCCTGACCTAGCATCAGCTTAAGGGGAGGGATCCCTGTGCCTACCTGGCATTCTGCTTATGGGGCATTTGGATTGGCACAGCTCCTGGTATCAGAGCAGCCTTGATGGCAAGGTTTTCCTGTGTCTAGGCACTGCCAGGTATCAGAACGTCCCACCCCAGGGTATGTATAAAGCCCCTGTTCTCACTTGAAACCGCTTGGCGCTCCAATATCCGCCTTGGAGAACTTCTTCTTGCCCTTCTTGCTTTTTTCACTGGGGGCAGGCAGCGCTCGGTATCTGGAGGATGTTATGTCCGGGTTCGGGATGCTGACCACTGCTGGCATGCTCAAACCAATCGATGACGGCTGTGGGCTTGGCGGTCCTGCAACCAGTGCTAAATATTACACAATTTGCTGGATCCTTGGCACCTTTCATCCGGTCTCTCCCGCTGTCATTGTACTTTGTGGCAGGGATGTGAGTGCTTACCGTTTGCTAGTTGACCCGGAGGCGGTGGCAGAGGTAGCGTGCTCCTTCGTTCTGTATGAACACAGACATGTTAGTATGTGGCGTGCAGCCTCTCACAGGTAGAAGCGTACAGGGAGGGGGCTTTAAACTTAACACTGTATACAGGGGACGCTTACCATCTGACACGGAGGGAGGAGGTGGCAGAGTCTGACGTTTTTCTGCAGAAAGAGGAAAATTTCTCACTGACTATAAAACGTAACTTATGATTCCTGAATTCTATAATAAGGTCGGTGCACAGGTGGGACTGCCTGGGTGTGCCTCTGGTAAAGCTTCCTTACCTTGTTTGTGTTGTTTTTTCTGTATTTTCTCTTCCACAATTGCTCGGAAACTTACAGCTTCAGCTTCATCTGCAAAATTGAGACCGGCCTGGCATTCCTGAGAGAAACCGAACAATATAAGGGTCATGGTCCTTCATCCACCTCCCTAATATTAAGCACTCGCTGCCCGTCCCCTCCAGACCCTTTTCATAAACTCACATGTGAAGGGAAGGTGTGGAAGTACGGCCGTGGCGCATTGTACCGCAGCTGCTCATAAAGCTCCTGCTCCCACAGCAATTTTTCTTCCTGAAACAAAAGGTTTTTGTCGCAGATAGACATTATTTGCTGAACTTGGCATTTAGAATATGTTTCTGTTGCTTTGCCCTAAAATCTCCTTTCTTTGCATTGTGTACCCAGCAGTATTGTCTAATCAACAGGACACCAATCCGATTTGTGAAAAAGCAAATGATTAGTTTTATTGACAGTTAATATAAACAATATATGTATATAACGCAAAGACATCCCTTTAAGCCATCTCTACAAGAATTCTTTATATGGAACTCAAACATCACATATCTATAAAAGCCTCACTGTAAGAAATCACATATTAAAGCCTCACTGTAAGAAATCACGTATGCATTGACCTTCGAATGTAAATGGTATCGGCTTCTGGTTAGTACCAACAATAGCAACAATGGCTACATAAGTGTAACTGTTAGCTTCTGGTCTACGATAACATAAGCTTAAATGATATTAGATTCTGATTAATAGAAATGATAACTCATAACATGAATATTAGTTTCTGATTAGTATTACTGATAACATAAAATCAATACATCACTGAAAAGGTTGACATTTTCATCTTTGCCCACGCTTTGGCTGGGAAACGGTCATGGCCAGGTAGGAGCCTCCGTTGGAAAAATGTACCTGATAAGTGTGTCCACACTCAAGTATGAGACTTCTCTCTGACCGTGCAGTGCCCCGCCTTTTATCAACAATCTGCGTTGATTTTGCTTCTGCCCGCCGGAAGCAGAGGGAGACTGGGGGGAGAAAAGACCCCTGTCTCCTTCAGCGATCACTCTGCCAACCAGCAGGATCTCATGAGCGGTGAGATCCTGCCGGTCATGTGACCTGGCAGGAGAAGCCCATGGAGCGAATGCTTGGGGTGTTGCGTTAGCGCTGCTGCCAGCATCCGCATGCCTAGCAGCTGCAATTTGGAAGGCAGCTGCACTCAGCGCCTGCCACATGATCTGCTGGTGAAACTAGGACGCAAAGGGGAAATTACTAAATTTTCCTAAGGACACGGAGGCGAATATTTGCAGTCTCTTTCTCGCTTTAATTTAAACAGCAAGAAGATAGACAGAAAAGTATAAAACTTGACAAAAAAATAGTATCAACATGGTACATCCTGCAACACCCCTCCCACAGTGCAGTATGGAATGTCAAAGTCTATATATGTTCCTCCCCAACGTCCATTAAACCTCTTTCTTGAAAATAGCGAAGACGCCTAGAACTGAAGAAGTCCAACGGGAATTAAAACGAATGAAGGACGAAGATGGATCATCCAGTAGAAGAGGATCCAGTAAAGCCAGTACTTATTGAAATGTACCTGAGGCTGAAAAGAGAGAACACAAAACATGGAATGTGCGTTAGCATGTGAGTCTTTGCGTGCAATAGGAAGAACACGCTGGACTAGCGCTGAAATAATTTCGTACACGAAAAATTGAATAACTTTATTGTATCGAGCACTGTAATATATAGATATATGTATACAGTATCGACAAGTTCATAAAAAACCACAAAGCCAGAATTTTATTGAAGTATTTGATAAATCGTACAACTTGACAGGGAGGGAAATATTCGCCTCCGTGTCCTTAATAAAATTCAAACTTTCCGTTAGGAAAATTTAGTAATTTTAAGGCAGGACACGGAAGCTCATATTTGCAAGTTCAAAGCTCTTCGAAATCATATCTATATCAAACATCTAACACACCGGAGGACCAGTGTGATACAGGCTTAAAATAAAATTCTCTAAAAGTAGATTCTCTTGACCAATCAGCTGAACGTAATAGATCTTCTAAACGGCAACCGGATGATACTGCCTTAGAAGCAACTGCACTCCGTACCGAATGTGCACCGTACCGGGAAACATCAATTCCCGTTAATTCTAAAAGCCACCGAATCCATCTCACTAAGGTTGGTGAGCTGACCGGAAGGAAAGGTGGCTTAAATGAAATAAACAAGGGCGTTATCTGTAAATTATGTCGAAGAGGAAGAGTACATTCCTCATACTCTTGTAAACAACGGACGGGGCATAACCCGGCTTGTAATTGGAAACTCGGAAAAAAAGCCTGGGAAATGGAAGTCTTAGTGCGTCTGGAAATATCAAAACGGACACCCTCAGGGAGGAAGGAGCGGACTCCAAAATCTAGTGCCCTTACATCTCCTACACGTTTACAAGACACTAAACAAAGGAGCATCAACAACTTGGCTGATAACTTACGCAGGGATATTATTATTATTTATTATTCTTTATTTATAAAGCGCCAGCATATTCCGCAGCGCTGTACAATAAGCACAGTATAGACAGGGTTACAATACATTGAACAACATTTGACAAACAGTACAGGAGGAGATGAGGCCCTATTCCCGTAGGAACTCACAATCTGGGAGGGTTAGGGTTGGAAACAGGAGGAGAGGACTGTAAGGTGAGAGTGATTGATGATTGCGTCAGTGAGTTGGGTGGTAGGCTTCCCTAAATAGGAACGTTTTAAGGGAGCGTTTGAAGGAAGAGAAGTTAGGGGAAAGTCTGACAGTACGAGGGAGAGCGTTCCAGAGAGTGGGGGCTGCGCGTGAGAAATCCTGCAGTCTATCATGATAAACCATGATTATCAGGCCAGGCGAGTAAAAACCGCAAAACGATATTAACGTCCCATGTCGTAACATATCGTGGTTGTGGGGGACAAGCAAAGCGGGCACCTTGTAGGAGTCGACACACTAGGGGATGACGACCAAGCAAAACACTCTCAAAGCCTATATGTCCTGATGACATAGCTGATCGTAACACATTCAAAGATCGATTAGCTATTCCGGAGTCGAAAACTGAAGACAAAAAAATCTAGCACAAAATTTAGAGGGGCAGAAAAGGGATCTTGAGCCCGTTCGATACACCAGCTAGACCATTTGGACCAGCAGGAACTGTATACTCCTCTGGTTCCTGGGGCCCAAGATTGTTCAAGCAATGCGGCAGTAGAGCTCGATATGCCACCTGAAGTTCTACTGATCCTGACAGCAACCACCCCAAGAGATGCAGATGGCCTGAAGACATCAGTGGGTGGGGCCGTCCTTCCGGGTCCTGGAGTATATTCTGCATGTTCGGGAGTAGACGAGGTGTCTCGAACACTAGGTCCAGTAACGATGGAAACCACGCTTGAGACGGCCAGAATTGAGTCACCAGTACCAGGGTGACACGATGAGTCCTGATGACATCAGCGCTGCGGAATATGCTGGCGCTTTATAAATAAAGAATAATAATAATGACATTCAACACTCTTTGAATCAGGGCGAATGGTGGAAAAGCATAGTGGCATCCCTGCGACCATGTCTGGAGGAACGCGTCCGTCGCCACTGCGTCTGGACGCCAGCTGAAGAATTTGGGTAGCTTTGCATTCAGCCGGGATGCAAATAGGTCCGTGTGGAATGGACCCCACCGTAGAGAGAGCGCTGAGAAGGCTGAAGAGTGTAGCGACCAGTCGCCTGCGTCGTGAAAATGTCTCGAATTCCAGTCTGCTATTACATTCGAGAGTCCCGGGATGAACTGTGCTGACACGTGAAAGATGTTTGGAAGCAGAAATCCCAAAGGTAACGTGCCATCAACGTCAGTTGGATTGAACGTGGGCCACCTAGGCCGTTGATATAACGAACGGCTGGGAAATTGTCCAATCTCAGGAGAATAGATTGATGGGTTGTCTCTTTCGTGAAACATTTGAGAGCGAAGGAGGCCGCTAGTAATTCCAGGGCATTGATGTGGAATGATGTTTTGTCTAGGGACCATCGACCTCCCATTTCCAGATCCTCGCATCGAGCAGCACCAACCCAGGCGACTGGCATCTGATTCGATCACGAGTGTAGGAGCCGGGAAGTGAAGAGGGCTTCCATTCCAAAGGTGTAGATCTGAAATCCACCAGTGTAGATCCTGGATCACGTCTTCTGTGACCTCCCCAATTGTATTGTAGGAGGGGTCTGACTGGAGAAAACGGGCCTTCAATCTCTGGAGGGCTCGGAAATGTAGAGGAGCCGGAAACACTGCATGCCGTGTTGCTGACATGAGACCTATGATGCGTGCTATCTGCCGTAATGGTGTGGATCGATGACGTAACAGGGTACGGACTTCTTTCTTGATAGAAAGGACCTTGGAGTTCGGGAGGCTCAGAGTTTGAGACGTCGAGTCTAGAATGAAACCCAGGAACTCTAGTCGATGTGATGTTGTAGAATCGATTTCTCCATATTGACCAGAAACCCGAGTCCTTGGAGTAGTTGAATGGTCCAGTGTAAATATATTTGCAGAGCGGTGTGTGACTGAGACATTATTAGAATGTCGTCGAGATATATAACTAAACGAATTCCTCTTGATCTGAGGTGAGCTATCACCGGTTTCATCACCTTGGTGAAGCACCATGGAGCTGATGACAGGCCGAACGGGAGGCATGTGAACTTCCACATTCTTCCGTTCCAGGGGAATACGAGGAATTCTCGGAAGTCTTCTCGAATGGGAACTGTTAAATAGGCGTCTTTGAAATCCAGTTTGACCAGCCAATCCCCAGGTATCAGTAACTCCTTCATTGTGTGGATTCCTTCCATCTTGAAGTGGCGATATGTCACCCAATCGTTTAATTCCTTCAGATTTATTACGGGGCGATAACCGCCTCCATTTTTGGCAACTACAAAGAGGTTGCTGATAAAAACTGGGTTGTGTGACGGTTCTATTGCTCCTTTTTCTTGGAGGCTCAAGACTTCGGTGTGTACCAGTGTGTGTAAGTGTGATGCCAGAGTCAACGGGCATGGTGGTGACGACTGATGTGGAGTGTCGGTGAAGTCTATAGTGAATCCCTGAACCGTGTTTAGAACCCATGAGTCTGATGTTAGTAAGGCCCAATTGTGTGGAAAGTGTCACAGGCGCCCCGCGACCGGAACTGATGAGTGAGGTATCACTTGCAAAATTACCTGCTGGGCGGCGGAGATAACCTCTGCCTCTGGTTCCTCGGAAAACCCGCGTCCTTGCCAGGGTCGAGCTCTTGTGGGGAAGAATTGTCCCGTGAAACCAGTGCCTCTAGGTTTTGGGGTGGACAAGGAGGACATATTTCCTGAGCGGGAAATAGTATTGGGAGTATTTGCCCGGCCGGCAGGGCGCCCTCTGATTCTGCCGGCCCTTCCAAAAACACGTGGGGCGTGAAAAACTTTTTTGATGGCGATGTCCGCCTTATCGATGTTCGCAAAAGAATTTGCGTAGGTCCCCATCTCTTTGACAAATTTATCCCCAAATAAGAGGCCTTGTGCCTCACCCCCCAGGTCGTTAGGGGCCAGGGTAGTGAATTGAGGGTCTACTTTGATTAAAATCGCCTTGCGGCGTTCTGCCACAACAGCGGCGTTAGCATTCCCAAACAGGCACATAGTGCGTTGGAGCCAGCCTCCCACCTCAAGGTGAGTACCTGCAATCTTAGTTTCCTCAATTAACTCAAACAAACGGGCTAGGGGACCCGACATGTCAAGGACCTTATCTTGGATCATGCGAAGGGCGTGATCAATTCCCTTTTTAACGTTCCATCCTCTGGAACCCAAAATTTTCTCAAAGTGTTCGTCCACTATCGGGGTGAGGCAAGTTTTGCCTACCGTGGTTGGGCGAGGACATTCTGCTTTAAGGCTAGGGTCAGACTAGCGCAGTTTTAACGTGCGTTTAGCCGCACGAAATCACGGCCGTACTAGCAGCAAATGACGTCCAATGCCGGGGAACATACGACGACCGGCCGCACGAAAGTTCGTCCGCGCAACGCAAGTGGCCAACGAACGCATTTTTTCGAGAACGTCAAACCGCTACTACTGACGTACAGAGTGCGCTGCGGCCGCATAGCGGCGTGTGTGTGTGATTAGGAGACGTCAGACACTGCTAATGTCCGGCCAACATAACGTCCAGACTCAAAAAGTGTTTTATTGATGATCCGTACAAAATCACGGACGAAAAGGCGCATCGTATGACCGCTATCGCGTATTCCGGGGGAAAATACGTACGTTCGTTCGACCGAACTTTTTCACGGACGACGTGAAAAATGCGTTCGTCTGACCCTAGCCTTAAAGTCGCTCTAGAGGGACGATCTAAGGGGGCTCTAAAGTTGGCGTCAATCCATTTAGCAACGTGAGGAAGGGGGTACCAATCCGTGGAACGTGGGTGGGAGATGCTTTTGGGGTGGAAAAGGGGGTTACCCTGAGGGTCATAAATTATTTCCCTTGGAAAGTGCCGGGGAAAGTGGTAACAATATCCCCTTCTAGTTGTGCGTCATATTCAGGGGCATGAACCTCAAAGGGTTCTTCATAACCCTTATCCCCCTCTTCCTCCTCCTCAGAATCAGGGGAAGCTGGAAGGAGAGAGGTGCTTTTTGATTTTTTAGGTATGCAGACCGTTGTACACGCCTCACGGTCAGAGGCTCTTTTATGGAGGGGGGGGGGTTTTGGGAAAGGCAGTTGAACGGGGATGCCAGCCCCTCTTGCGCTCAGATGGTCAGGCGCGGTCTCTTTCAGGATATGAAAACCTGAGGGTCTATTAAGGGTATGAGAGCCCATGTCAAAGTGAGGAGTATGAGAACTCCTATTTAACCACTTCGCTGCTGAGGAGGCGCTCAGCGCGTCCTCAGCATTCCCGCTGGTGTGCTGAGGACGCACTGAGCGCGTCCTCTCATTGGGGTCAGCGTTCGGCCGAGTTCCGGCCGATCGCTGGCCCCTCCGGTGCGGGCTGACATCCTGGATGTCAGCCCGGCATCCGGAACAGCAGCCGCCAGAATTAGGTGTCATCGCGGGGGCGCGATGACACCTAATTCAGGCGCCCCCCCCCCGCATGTGCGGAGGAGGCGCCTGAAAGGGAGGGGGGGAGGTCCTTCGGACCTCTCTCCCTCCCGATCGGCGGCTCTGCGGGGGTTAACCCAGGCATCATTTGGAAGGGCACAGCCTGCCCTTCCAAATGATGCCTGGCATTAACCCCTGGGGAGCTGGATCGCGAATCGGCGCTGAAAAGTGCCGGTTCGCGATCCTTTCCCGGAGCTGGCCGACATCTTGGATGTCGGCCAAGCCTCCGGGAACTCCCCCTGAGGACTGGCGTCATCGTGCGTAGCACGATGACGCCAGTCCTGGACTTAACCCTTGACTGCCACCAACGGTGGAGATAGGGAGTTCCAATGAACTCCCTATCTCCCGATCCGTGGCAGCTATGGGTTAAATTTTGGTATGGTTGGATCGGCCAGAGCATGGCCGTTCCAACGATACCAAACATGAAAGTGAAAAATTTTGTAAAAAAAAAAAAAAAAATGAAATATAAAAATAAAAAAAAAAAAAAAAACACTTTTTTTTTTTTTTTTTGGTTTGTTAATGCAGCAATATTGTTCCCATTTCAATTATAATGTGAACAATGATGCTGCACTAACGATTTTTGTATGCGGTGCGTTTGTTAAAAATAGTGTCATTTTCCCCAAAAAAAAATGTAACGAGACCCCATCTCTAATTTTTTTAACAAGCGCACCCCATACAAAATATAACCGCAATTGCTCTCATGTTAAATGTGGAAAAAAACACTTTACACGTTGTAAATTATTGAAAATACATATTTTATTGCATTTTTTGTTATAATATACAGACATGACATAACGTATACATATAATAATGACATATTATGAATCTACCGAGTCTGACGGAAAGAACGATATATAATATGTCTGGGTCATATACTAAAATAAGCCTCAAAACACGTTTAAACATGATGAGCGAAACCGGTAAAAAATTACCTCAGCACAGGGGCGGGAAAAGCCTCAGCAGCGAAAGGGTTAAAGAAGGGCCATGGGAGCTCACAGAGCGTAGCGGGGTATGGGTGCTTGAGGCTACAGTTGGGCAGGGGTTAACTGAAATAGGAGGCATAAAAAATTGCGGAGCAAAGGATGTGGAGGGAGTGTGGGCAGGTACATTACGTTCTGACCAGGCTCTGGAGAAGGAATCAGACATGCAGGTGACCGCAGACTGTATCCTGAAGATGGAAGCTTCCATTGCTGCCATCCGCAGCTCCGGATCCTCATGGTGCCTTTGAAAAGGTAGACCCCCGTGCTGCTCTACCCTGATGGAGCGAACTGCCGCCGGAATCGGAGTCTCTGCGCTCAGAACCAGTTGGTTTGGAGCAGGACATGTTAAACACTTTCTTTTCCGAATTCTGAAATGGCCGCCGCGCCAGAATGCCCCGCAAGCCGCGTGATAAATATGGGCGGAGCCTAATCGTGAGGCGATCGGCTGACCAAGTGCGCAGGCCGTGGGAGGCAAAACGGAACTGTACCACTGCGGCACCAGTTCCAAACCCGACGGCCAAACACACCTACAAGTTAATTAAGTTAAAATACAGCAATTAAACTCGGTCCAGACTCCCTATAGCAGCGCAGGGAGTCTGGGGAAAAAGATATACTTAACTGTCGCTGAGCAGCAAGAAAGAGGTTTAATGGACGTTGGGGAGGAACATATATAGACTTTGGACATTCCATACTGCACTGTGGGAGGGGTGTTGCAGGATGTACCATGTTGATACTATTTTTTGTCAAGTTTTATACTTTTCTATCTTCTTGCTGCTGTTTAAATTAAAGCGAGAAAGAGACTGCAAATATTCGCCTCCGTGTCCTGCCTTAAAACTAGCGATCACAAATTTTTTCCCCTTTGTGTTCCGGTTTTAGTGAGGGGCACGCGATGGTGCCAAAGAGCTGTTAACCATGGCTAATCTCTTAGATTGTAAACTTTCAAGTAGGGTCCTCTCTCCTAGTGTTCTGTGTGTGAAACATGTATGTATATTTGTTATTCTGTCTCTCCCAGTGTACAGCGCTTCTTGGCACTTTATAAATACTTGTAACTGTAATCTGATAACATTTCCATGTTCTTTTCTCTTTGCGGCAGCACTCCATCTCTGCCCCAATGCACAATGAATGTGTGACATCACGACACCCTGCTCAGAGCAGACTGGGCATGCCTGAAACAGCCTTAGACAGGGCAGTCTCATAAAAGGTCCCATGTTTATGAAATGCTCGATTACCCTCAACATCCAAACAGAAATTAATCAGGAGAAAGAGAAATTCCAGGATTACAAAGGACTACAAACATGTGTGTAAAGCAGTCATGGCTTACTTGTCTTCAACAGTGTTTTTTTTGTTTTTTTTTTTGCCGTATCACACGATATACAAAGGGCCTATTTTAAAGGAAATCTCAGATGTACACCCTGATACATACCACAAGTTGCGCAGCCACGCACCCTGATACATACCACAAGGTTGCGCAGCCACGCACCCTGATACATACCACAAGGTTGCGCAGCCACGCACCCTGATACATACCACAAGGTTGCGCAGCCACGCACCCTGATACATACCACAAGGTTGCGCAGCCACGCACCCTGATACATACCACAAGGTTGCGCAGCCACGCACCCTGATACATACCACAAGGTTGCGCAGCCACACACCCTGATACATACGAGGTTGCGCAGCCACGCATCCTGATACATACGAGGTCGCGCAGCCACACACCCTGATACATACCACGAGGTCGCGCAGCCACACACCCTGATACATACCACGAGGTCGCGCAGCCACACACCCTGATACATACGAGGTTGTGCAGCCACGCACCCTGATACATACGAGGTTGCGCAGCCACGCACCCTGATATACATACGAGGTTCGCGCAGCCACACACCCTGCATACATACGGAGGTCGCGCAGCAGCACACACTGATACATACCATGAGGTCGCGCAGCACACCACACCCCGATAC
>RXON01004546.1:0-71941 GCA_009667805.1 Leptobrachium leishanense | reverse complement strand
AACAGGACTATACACAGGACACGGGGAAACCTATTCATTAACAGGACTATACACAGGACACGAGGAAACCTATTCATTAACAGGACTATACACAGGACACGAGGAAACCTATTCATTAACAGGACTATACACAGGACACGGGGAAACCTATTCATTAACAGGACTATACACAGGACACGGGGAAACCTATTCATTAACAGGACTATACACAGGACACGGGGTCACCCATTTAGACTGGACGAAAGGAAATTCAGGCTAAAGCATAGGGTTAATTTACATTGAGAGCAATAAAGCTGTGGAATTCTCTGCCTGTTGAGGTGGTTGGGTCAGAGTCTGTACAGACTTTTAAGCAGCGACTGGATGACTTCCTGCAGACACAGAATATTAAGGGTTAAGCAGCGACTGGATGACTTCCTGCAGACACAGAATATTAAGGGTTATAATATTTAATATGTGGGTAAAAGCTTCTGGATCCAAGGAGAATCTGACGCCATCTGGGGGCAAGAAGGAATGTTTCCTAGTGTGTTGCGTATTGGCGAGCGCTTCAGACTGGGGGGTTTTTGCTTCTTTTGGATCAGCAGCAGCATGTGGTGTGTGAGAGGCTGAACCCGATGGACGCATGTCTTTTTTCAGCCTATATAACTATGTAAACAGCGTGTCCAGGGCAGAGGGAGCACAGCACGCACCTCCATGTACACTCCTTGTACTGTGTTTTTTGGGGGAAGTGCTGGGACAGGTTATTAAACATGTATATATCAGCTGAGATAACACACTTACACACACAGTCGCTTGAGGAGCCATATGATAGATCGGTCGTAGAAACTAGATTTAACAAAACTTTCAATAAAGTTAAAACAGAAACATTTGGTTTACGGTGAGAAACACTATCCATGTAACCATCCGAGACAAAGGAAAGCTGAATATCCTGCCAGGCAGCGCCACCTAGAGGAGACAGAGGGACCTGATCCACTCTACAGTGATCATGGAGCGCCACCTACTGGACACACAGGGATTATTTACAGAGAGCGCCACCTACTGGACACACAGGGATTATTTACAGAGAGCGCCACCTACTGGACACACAGGGATTATTTACAGAGAGTGCCACCTACTGGACACACAGGGATTATTTACAGAGAGCACAGAGCGCCACCTACTGGACACACAGGGATTATTTACAGAGAGCACAGAGCGCCACCTACTGGACCCAGGGATTATTTACAGTGTCATGTAGGACGTTAAGCACATATACACAGCACCTTAACTAGGTTGCCAGGTCAGCCATGTTTTCCTGGACACATATTACTATTTCATGCAGAGGGGAGCACAGGGAAAAGTGCTGCCTGCAACATGTATAATTCATAACCCAGGACATACTTGAAAACGAGAGAAATCTCAATGTATCCTTCCTGGTAAAATCCTTTATAAATAAATAAATAAATAAATAACATGCAGGACGGAAATCAAGGCAGGTCACCTGGGATTCCTTACCTGCAGCGTATGGATTATGCATGCTGCAGGGTGGCATTTTTCATGCACTGCCCATCAGCATGAATAAATGATATGCGTCCAGGAAAACATGGAGGATCTGGCAACTCTAACCTTAACATTTAAGCAAGCATGGGATAGGCATAAGGCTATCCTAAACAAAAGATAAATCCAGGTAAAGTATCCATGTAATTGGGCGACTAGATGGGCCGAAAGGTTCTTATCTGCCCACATTTTCTATGTTTCTATGTGATATGAATAAGCTGATGACACTCAGCGCAGCGCGGCCTCTGTGTGACGGTAAAGGAGAATAGAAGGGGTCACTGCAGAGCGTCCTTCAGACAGGAATAATATGAAGAGGCGGTGGGGGGGGCACAGGAGATTGGGGTTAAATGGGTAAAGACGGGCGAGATAAAATGAGACGTTTAGAGGAAGGTTTAAAGAATCACAGCATTTCTGCCGCCGCCGCCGCAGCTCGCCGCGCAGTCACATTATGCACCAAGATACAAGAGCAAGCAAATAGGTTTTTGGTTAAAAGCACACATTTTGGGGTGGATTTACTCCCGCTTGTCCCACGCCGCAAAGCGCTGCTCCTTGGCTCACAAATCCAGAAGGCCATGTTTTCCTGATCACATACGGAGGGAAAAGTGCTGCCCTGTACCATGTATAATTCATATACTGCAGGAAGGAAATCAAGGCAGGTTACCTGCAGTTTATGGATTATACATACTGCAGGGCGGCATTTTTTCATACCCTGCTCATCAACATGTATAAATTATGTTGGCGGGAAAACATGGCGGCCTGGGGGTCCTAATGGTGAATAAACCACCCCTCAGGGGGAGCAGGAGATTACTGCAGGGTGACCTGTCACTCTGTGGCAGATTATAATCTCCTCCCTGCACAGCATGCTGACTGCACAAGCAGAGGGAGCATAAACATGGCGCTCGGGTGTACCAATATGGAAGGCAAGGAGGAAGGAAGAAAACCTTAAACCGACCTATGTGGTTACCACGGCAACGGCCCTGCGCTACCTCCTCTCTATGATTTTAACGGCCAGAGCACCAGTATTGTTGCAGCCGTCAGCCATTCCTTCCACCTCTATGGTTAGAGGGAGTGCAGAGCAGACTGCACCACCCAGCGCCTCGTCTCTATGGTCACGGGTTATACCGGACACTGTCTCATCTCTATGATCAGAGGCTGCAGGTTATACTAGCCACTGCCTCATCTCTATGGTCGGGGGGAAGGCGATCCATCCTGTCATTTCTATGGTAAGAATCACTGGAGGACCGAGTGGAGGCCAGGTGAGAGAAGAAGCCTTATTATGGCATGATGAACCTCCTATAACCCGGACGCTGGCGACACAGGCGCTCTATAACCCGGACGCTGGCGACACAGGCGCTCTATAACCCGGACGCTGGCGACACAGGCGCTATATAACCCGGACGCTGGCGACACAGGCGCTATATAACCCGGACGCTGGCGACACAGGCGCTCTATAACCCGGACGCTGGCGACACAGGCGCTATATAACCCGGACGCTGGCGACACAGGCGCTATATAACCCGGACGCTGGCGACACAGGCGCTATATAACCCGGACGCTGGCGACACAGGCGCTATATAACCCGGACGCTGGCGACACAGGCGCTCTATAACCCGGACGCTGGCGACACAGGCGCTCTATAACCCGGACGCTGGCGACACAGGCGCTCTATAACCCGGACGCTGGCGACACAGGCGCTATATATAACCCGGACGCTGGCGGCACAGGCGCTCTATAACCGGACGCTGGCGACACAGGCGCTATATAACCCGGACGCTGGCGACACAGGCGCTCTATAACCCGGACGCTGGCGACACAGGCGCTCTATAACCGGACGCTGGCGACACAGGCGCTCTATAACCCGGACGCTGGCGACACAGGCGCTCTATAACCCGGACGCTGGCGACACAGGCGCTCTATAACCCGGACGCTGGCGACACAGGCGCTCTATAACCCGGACGCTGGCGACACAGGCGCTCTATAACCCGGACACTGGCGACCACAGGCGCTCTATAACCCGGACGCTGGCGACACAGGCGCTCTATAACCCGGACGCTGGCGACACAGGCGCTCTATAACCCGGACGCTGGCGATACAGGCGCTCTATAACCCGGACGCTGGAGACACAGGCGCTCTATAACCGGACGCTGGCGACACAGGCGCTCTATAACCCGGACGCTGGCGATACAGGCGCTCTATGACACATACACTCTATAACCCGGACGCTGGCGACACAGGCGCTCTATAACCCGGACGCTGGCGGCACAGGCACTCTATAACCCGGACGCTGGCGACACAGGTGCTCTATGACACAGACACTCTATAACCCGGACGCTGGCGATACAGGCGCTCTATAACCCGGACGCTGGCGATACAGGCGCTCTATAACCCGGACGCTGGCGACCCGGACGCTATATAACCCGGACGCTGGCGACAAAGGCGCTCTATAACCCGGACGCTGGCGACACAGGCGCTCTATAACCCGGACGCTGGCGACACAGGCGCTCTATAACCCGGACGCTGGCGACACGGCGCTCTATAACCCGGACGCTGGCGACACAGGCGCTCTATAACCCGGACGCTGGCGACACAGGCGCTCTATAACCCGGACGCTCTATAACCCGGACGCTGGCGACACAGGCGCTCTATAACCCGGATGCTGGCGACACAGGCGCTCTATAACCCGGACGCTGGCGATACAGGCGCTCTATAACCCGGACGCTGGCGACACAGGCGCTCTATAACCCGGACGCTGGCGACACAGGCGCTCTATAACCCGGATGCTGGCGACACAGGTGCTCTATAACCCGGACGCTGGCGACACGGCGCTCTATAACCCGGACGCTGGCGATACAGGCGCTCTATAACCCGGACGCTGGCGACACAGGCGCTATATAACCCGGACGCTGGCGACACAGGCGCTCTATAACCCGGACGCTGGCGACACAGGCGCTCTATAACCCGGACACTGGCGACCACAGGCGCTCTATAACCCGGACGCTGGCGACACAGGCGCTCTATAACCCGGACGCTGGCGACACAGGCGCTCTATAACCCGGACGCTGGCGACACAGGCGCTCTATAACCCGGACGCTCTATAACCCGGACGCTGGCGACACAGGCGCTCTATAACCCGGATGCTCGCGACACAGGTGCTCTATAACCCGGACGCTGGCGACACAGGCGCTCTATAACCCGGACGCTGGCGATACAGGCGCTCTATAACCCGGACGCTGGCGACACAGGCGCTCTATAACCCGGACGCTGGCGATACAGGCGCTCTATAACCCGGACGCTGGCGATACAGGCGCTCTATAACCCGGATGCTGGCGACACAGGCGCTCTATAACCCGGACGCTGGCGACACAGGCGCTCTATAACCCGGATGCTGGCGACACAGGTGCTCTATAACCCGGACGCTCTATAACCCGGACGCTGGCGATACAGGCGCTCTATAACCCGGACGCTCTATAACCCGGACGCTGGCGATACAGGCGCTCTATGACACATACACTCTATAACCCGGACGCTGGCGACACAGGCGCTCTATAACCCGGACGCTGGCGGCACAGGCGCTCTATAACCCGGACGCTGGCGACACAGGTGCTCTATGACACAGACACTCTATAACCCGGACGCTGGCGACACAGGTGCTCTATGACACAGGCGCTCTATAACCCGGACGCTGGCGACACAGGTGCTCTATGACACAGGCGCTCTATAACCCGGACGCTGGCGATACAGGCGCTCTATAACCCTCCGCGACACAGGCGCTCTATAACCCGGACGCTGGCGACCCGGACGCTATATAACCCGGACGCTGGCGACACAGGCGCTCTATAACCCGGACGCTGGCGACACGGACGCTCTATAACCCGGACGCTGGCGACACAGGCGCTCTATAACCCGGACGCTGGCGACACAGGCGCTCTATAACCCGGACGCTGGCGACCCGGACGCTATATAACCCGGACGCTGGCGACACAGGCGCTCTATAACCCGGACGCTGGCGACACAGGCGCTCTATAACCCGGACGCTGGAGACACAGGCGCTCTATAACCCGGACGCTGGCGACACAGGCGCTCTATAACCCGGATGCTGGCGACACAGGTGCTCTATAACCCGGACGCTGGCGACACGGCGCTCTATAACCCGGACGCTGGCGAACAGGCGCTCTATAACCCGGACGCTGGCGACACAGGCGCTCTATAACCCGGACGCTGGCGACACAGGCGCTCTATAACCCGGACGCTGGCTACAGGCGCTCTATAACCCGGACGCTGGCGACACAGGCGCTCTATAACCCGGACGCTGGCGACACAGGCGCTCTATAACCCGGACGCTGGCGACACAGGCGCTCTATAACACGGATGCTGGCGACACAGGCGCTCTATAACCCGGACGCTGGCGACACAGGTGCTCTATAACCCGGACGCTGGCGATACAGGCGCTCTATGACACATACACTCTATAACCCGGACGCTGGCGACACAGGCGCTCTATAACCCGGACGCTGGCGACACAGGCGCTCTATAACCCGGACGCTGGCGACACAGGCTCTCTATAACCCGGACGCTGGCGACACAGGTGCTCTATAACCCGGACGCTCTATAACCCGGACGCTGGCGATACAGGCGCTCTATAACCCGGACGCTCTATAACCCGGACGCTGGCGATACAGGCGCTCTATGACACATACACTCTATAACCCGGACGCTGGCGACACAGGCGCTCTATAACCCGGACGCTGGCGACACAGGTGCTCTATGACACAGACACTCTATAACCCGGACGCTGGCGACACAGGTGCTCTATGACACAGGCGCTCTATAACCCGGACGCTGGCGACACAGGTGCTCTATGACACAGGCGCTCTATAACCCGGACGCTGGCGATACAGGCGCTCTATAACCCGGACGCTGGCGACACAGGCGCTCTATAACCCGGACGCTGGCGACCCGGACGCTATATAACCCGGACGCTGGCGACACAGGGCTCTAACCCGGACGCTGGAGACACAGGCGCTCTATAACCCGGACGCTGGCGACACGGACGCTCTATAACCCGGACGCTGGCGACACAGGCGCTCTATAACCCGGACGCTGGCGACACAGGCGCTCTATAACCCGGACGCTGGCGACCCGGACGCTATATAACCCGGACGCTGGCGACACAGGCGCTCTATAACCCGGACGCTGGAGACACAGGCGCTCTATAACCCGGACGCTGGCGACACAGCGCGCTCTATAACCCGGACGCTGGCGATACAGGCGCTCTATGACACAGACACTCTATAACCCGGACGCTGGCGACACAGGCGCTCTATAACCCGGACGCTGGCGATACAGGCGCTCTATAACCCGGACGCTGGCGACCCGGACGCTATATAACCCGGACGCTGGCGACACAGGCGCTCTATAACCCGGACGCTGGCGACACAGGCGCTCTATAACCCGGACGCTGGCGACACAGGCGCTCTATAACCCGGACGCTGGCGACCCGGACGCTATATAACCCGGACGCTGGCGACACAGGCGCTCTATAACCCGGACGCTGGCGACACAGGCGCTCTATAACCCGGACGCTGGCGACACAGGCGCTCTATAACCCGGACGCTGGCTACACAGGCGCTCTATAACCCGGACGCTGGCGACACAGGCGCTCTATAACCCGGACGCTGGCGACACAGGCGCTCTATAACCCGGACGCTGGCGACACAGGTGCTCTATAACCCGGACGCTGGCGACACAGGTGCTCTATAACCCGGACGCTGGCGACACAGGTGCTCTATAACCCGGACGCTGGCGACACAGGTGCTGTATAACCCGGACGCTGGCGACACAGGTGCTCTATAACCCGGACGCTGGCGACACAGGTGCTCTATAGCCCGGACGCTCTATAACCCGGACGCTGGCGATACAGGCGCTCTATGACACATACACTCTATAACCCGGACGCTGGCGACACAGGCGCTCTATAACCAGGACGCTGGCGGCACAGGCGCTCTATAACCCGGACGCTGGCGACACAGGTGCTCTATAACCCGGACGCTGGCGGCACAGGCGCTCTATAACCCGGACGCTGGCGACACAGGTGCTCTATGACACAGACACTCTATAACCCGGACGCTGGCGATACAGGCGCTCTATAACCCGGACGCTGGCGATACAGGCGCTCTATAACCCGGACGCTGGCGACCCGGACGCTATATAACCCGGACGCTGGCGACACAGACGCTATATAACCCGGACGCTGGCGACACAGGCGCTCTATAACCCGGACGCTGGCGACACAGGCGCTCTATAACCTGGACGCTGGCGACACAGGCGCTCTATAACCTGGACGCTGGCGACACAGGTGCTCTATAACCCGGACGCTGGCGACACAGGTGCTCTATAACCCGGACGCTCTATAACCCGGACGCTGGCGACACAGGCGCTCTATAACCCGGACGCTGGGGATACAGGCGCTCTATAACCCGGACGCTGGCGATACAGGCGCTCTATAACCCGGACGCTGGCGACACAGGCGCTCTATAACCTGGACGCTGGCGGCACAGGCGCTCTATAACCCGGACGCTGGCGACAAGGCGCTCTATAACCCGGACGCTGGCGACACAGGCGCTCTATAACCTGGACGCTGGCGACACAGGCGCTCTATAACCTGGACGCTGGCGACACAGGTGCTCTATAACCCGGACGCTGGCGACACAGGTGCTCTATAACCCGGACGCTCTATAACCCGGACGCTGGCGACACAGGCGCTCTATAACCCGGACGCTGGCGGCACAGGCGCTCTAACCCGGACGCTGGGGATACAGGCGCTCTATAACCCGGACGCTGGCGATACAGGCGCTCTATAACCCGGACGCTGGCGACACAGGCGCTCTATAACCCGGACGCCGGGGATACAGGCGCTCTAGAACCCGGACGTTGGCGATACAGGCGCTATATTTATTTAATTATTTATTAAGTATTTTACCAGGAAGGACACATTGAGATTTCTCTCGTTTTCAAGTATGTTCTGGATTTAAGAACATTGAAATGTTATAGAAATACAAAGTAATAAAATGCAAGATATTAAAAAACACACAAATATACAGATTAACAGAAAATAAATATGTAGGAAATATAGTCACTATGTTACATGTTTACAGGAGCATTCTGTATATAGTCACTATGTTACATGTTTACAGGTGCATTCTGTATATAGTCACTGTGTTACATGTTTACAGGTGCATTCTGTATATAGTCACTGTGTTACATGTTTACAGGTGCATTCTGTATATAGTCACTGTGTTACATGTTTACAGGCGCATTCTGTATATAGTCACTATGTTACATGTTTACAGGAGCATTCTGTATATAGTCACTATGTTACATGTTTACAGGTGCATTCTGTATATAGTCACTGTGTTACATGTTTACAGGTGCATTCTGTATATAGTCACTGTGTTACATGTTTACAGGTGCATTCTGTATATAGTCACTGTGTTACATGTTTACAGGCGCATTCTGTATATAGTCACTGTGTTACATGTTTACAGGTGCATTCTGTATTGAGGTATGTTAATAGGGAGCTCTTGAGTGACTTTAGACTGGTGGAAGATTTGATGGCGTCTGGGAGGTTATTCCATAAATGCGGTGCTCTGTAGGAAAATGAGGATCGAGCCACTTGCTTTTTGTATTGTGGTATTGCAAGTAAGGTGCTGGTCCTGGATCGGAGGTTATAGGATGAGGGAACTGCTGGGGCAATCAGCCTATTCAGGTAGGGTGGCAGCTTCCCAGAAAAGCTCTTAAACACCAGGCTGGAGAGGTGAAGGGTGCGTTTAGATTCCAGCGATGGCCAGTTTAGCTCTTTTAACATGTCACAATGGTGGGTCATGTAGTTACATTGTAGCGCAAAGCGGCAGAATGAGTTATACAATGTAGTAAGTTTCTGAAGGTGTGTTTGCGGGGCGGCTGCATACACTACATCTCCGTATTCAATAGCCGGCATAAGCATTTGCTGTACAATCTGCTTTCTTACCGCGGGGTTCAGGCAGGATTTGTTTCTGTACAGGGCACCTAGTTTGGGGTAAAGTTTAGATGAGAGTTTTTCGATGTGGGGCCAAAGGATAGATTAGGGTCCAACCACATACCTAGATATTTGAGAGAAGTGACTGTGGTCAGCGTGCCATTTGATTTTGTCCCAACACATAGATGGGGATTTTGCAATTTGTGTAGTTTAGGTTTTGTTCCAAAGAGCATCGTTACAGTTTTATCATTATTT
This sequence comes from Leptobrachium leishanense, assembly GCA_009667805.1. Taxonomy (NCBI): domain Eukaryota; kingdom Metazoa; phylum Chordata; class Amphibia; order Anura; family Megophryidae; genus Leptobrachium; species Leptobrachium leishanense. The sequence goes on along the minus strand of RXON01004546.1, from coordinate 62,139 downwards.
AAGAAAAGTTTGTTGTGTTTGATCCACTTTTCTACCTCTGTGAATTGTTCTTGCAGCACGGCCTCCAGCTGCCGGAGATTTGGTTTGCTGGTATAGGTTACGGTGGCGTCTGCGTACATGTGTACAGTTGAGGCTTTGCTGGTATAGGTTACGGTGGCGTCTGCGTACATTTGTACAGTTGAGGCTTTGCAGACATTGGGCAGATCATTTATGAATATTGTGAATAGCAGGGGGCCAAGTATTGAGCCTTGGGGTACACCGCTATATAACCTGGACGCTGGCGATACAAACAGACACTATATAACTCGGACACTAGCAATATGTACGCACACACACAAAATAAATAATATATATATATTATCAGTTATAACCTCCGATCCAGAACCAGCACCTTACTTGCAATACCACAATACAAAAAGTGACTTGATCCTCATTTTCCTACAGAGCACCACAAATATGGAATAACCTCCCAGACACCATCAAATCTTCCCCCAGTCTAAAGTCCCTTAAGAGCTCCTTACTAACATACCTCAATACAGAATGCACCTGTAAACATGTAACATGCAAACTTCTTTCACTCACGTCCTCCCTTGGACTCACACAATCCTCCCTCCTCCCTACCCACCGCGATGGTCACGTTATTGACCTGGTCTTTTCCAACCTCTGCTCCATTTCTGAGTTCAAATGTCGCCCTTTCCCCATCTCTGACCACCACCTTCTCTCTTTCAACCTATCTGGACTTCCTAAACACCCTGCTCCCCCACCCGCGCACCACACTCGCAGAAATCTACATGCTGTGGACCCCCATCAATTCTCCAACCTACTTCACCACCTCCCTCACACCTCATCCTTCACCTGCCCAGATGCTGCCACTAATCACTACAACACTACGCTTATCTCTGCTCTAGACACTCTTGCTCCTCTTCGACTCTGTAAGGCCCCAAGCCGCCAGCTTCAGCCCTGGCACACCCTCCAGACTCGCTACCTGCAAAGATGCTCCCGCACCGCAGAGTGTGCCTGGAGGAAATCCCGCTCTGAAGCTGATTTTGTTCACTTCAAGTCTATTCTCCGGTCATACACCTCTGCCCTCCACTTGGCCAAACAATCCTTCTTCTCATCTCTTATATCTACGCTGTCCTCCAACCCTAAACGGCTCTGGTCCACCTTCAACACCCTCCTCTACCCACCTGCACCTCCCCCCTCAGCTGCCTTCAGCGCTCAAGACCTGGCAGACTACTTCCTCAGTAAAACTCTAACTATCAGAAGCAACATCCCAACACAAGATAGTTATCTGCCACCTCCACTCCCAGAGGTCCCCTCTGCCACCCTCTGCCGCTTCCTCCCAGCCACTGAGGAGGAAGTCAATTCCTTATTGTCCTCCTCACATCTCACCACGTGCCCGCTCGACCCCATTCCCTCACATCTAATTCCTCCCCTCTCCTCCTCACCACCTGCTCTCACACACATCTTCAACCTATCTCTCTCCACTGGCTCCTTTCCATCCGCCTTCAAACACGCGCTAGTTACCCCTTTACTAAAGAAACCATCCCTAGATCCCAACTCTCCATCCAACTACCGCCTGTATCCCTGCTTCCTTCACATCAAAGCTCTTCGAAAAACTAGTCTTCAACCACCTCTCCCTCTTCCTGTCCTCCAATTCCCTACTTGACCCCCTGCAATCTGGCTTCCGTCCCCTACACTCAACTGAAACTGCCCTCACCAAAGTCACCAACGACCTCCTAACTGCTAAAAAACACGGCCACTATTCTATTCTCATCCTGCTTGACCTCTGGGCTGCTTTTGACACTGTTGACCACCCCCTCCTTCTACAGACCCTCAACTCTCTGGGTCTCGGTGACACTGCACTTGCTTGGGTTGACTCCTATTTTGTCCAACAGGTCCTTCTGTGTGTCCTTTGCTGGTAACTCCTCCTCTTCATTGCCTCTATCTGTTGGTGTACCTCAAGGCTCTGTCCTTGGTCCTCTGCTCTTTTCCATCTACACCTCCTCCCTGGGCAAAATCATCAACAGCTTTGGCTTTAATTACCACCTCTACGCTGATGACACTCAGATCTACCTCTCTACCCCTGATCTCTCTCCCCCTGTCCTTTCAAATGTCAGTGACTGTTTATCTGGCATCTCCTCCTGGATGGCCTCCCACCACCTAAAGATCAACATGTCAAAGACTGAACTCCTACTTATTCCTCCCTCCAATGCCTCCCCACCTCCTGACGTCTCTATCACGGTGGAGGGTATCACCATCTCCCCATCAAACCAAGTTCGCTGTCTTGGAGTTACACTTGACTCTGCTCTTTCCTTCATCCCCCACATCAAGTCTCTTTCCTCCTCCTGCCGATACCAACTGCGTAATATTTCCAGAATTCGGCCATTTCTTACCGCTGTCACCACAAAACAACTCATACACGCCCTGGTAATCTCCCGACTCGACTATTGCAATAATCTCTTATCTGGCCTCCCTCTGTCCCGCCTCTCCCCCCTACAATCCATCCTGAACGCCTCTGCCAGGCTAATTCACCTCACCCGCCGCTCTGTCTCTGCCGCTTCCCTCTGCGAGTCCCTTCACTGGCTCCCCATCCACTGCAGAATTAAGTTCAAAATCCTTATCCTTACCTACAAAACCCTCACTAACTCAGCACCCCACTACCTGTCCTCACTAATCACCAAATACACCCCAGCCCGCTCCCTAAGGTCAAACAGTGACCTGCGCCTAGCTTCTCCCCGCATCACCTCTTCCCATGATAGACTGCAGGATTTCTCACGCGCAGCCCCCACTCTCTGGAACGCTCTCCCTCGTACTGTCAGACTTTCCCCTAACTTCTCTTCCTTCAAACGCTCCCTTAAAACGTTCCTATTTAGGGAAGCCTACCCCCCAACTCACTGACACAACCATCAATCACTCTCACCTTACAGTCCTCTCCTCCTGTTTCCAACCCCACCCCTCCTAGATTGTGAGTTCCTACGGGAATAGGGCCCTCATCTCCTCCTGTACTGTTTGTCAAATGTTGTTCAATGTATTGTAACCCTGTCTATCCTGTGCCTATTGTACAGCGCTGCGGAATATGCTGGCGCTTTATAAATAATGAATAATAATAATATAATAATAACATAGTGACTATATACAGAATGCACCTGTAAACATGTAACACAGTGACTATATACAGAATGCACCTGTAAACATGTAACACAGTGACTATATACAGAATGCACCTGTAAACATGTAACACAGTGACTATATACAGAATGCACCTGTAAACATGTAACATAGTGACTATATACAGAATGCACCTGTAAACATGTAACACAGTGACTATATACAGAATGCACCTGTAAACATGTAACACAGTGACTACATACAGAATGCACCTGTAAACATGTAACATAGTGACTATATACAGAATGCACCTGTAAACATGTAACACAGTGACTATATACAGAATGCACCTGTAAACATGTAACACAGTGACTATATACAGAATGCACCTGTAAACATGTAACAGTGACTATATACAGAATGCACCTGTAAACATGTAACACAGTGACTATATACAGAATGCACCTGTAAACATGTAACACAGTGACTATATACAGAATACACCTGTAAACATGTAACATAGTGACTATATACAGAATGCACCTGTAAACATGTAACACAGTGACTATATACAGAATGCACCTGTAAACATGTAACACAGTGACTATATACAGAATGCACCTATAAACATGTAACACAGTGACTATATACAGAATGCACCTGTAAACATTTAACAGTGACTATATACAGAATGCACCTGTAAACATGTAACAGTGACTATATACAGCATGCACCTGTAAACATGTAACATAGTGACTATATACAGAATGCACCTGTAAACATGTAACACAGTGACTATATACAGAATGCACCTGTAAACATGTAACCCAGTGACTATATACAGAATGCACCTGTAAACATGTAACATAATGACTATATACAGAATGCACCTGTAAACATGTAACACAGCGACTATATACAGAACGCACCTGTAAACATGTAACATAGTGACTATATACAGAATGCACCTGTAAACATGTAACACAGTGACTATACACAGAATGCACCTGTAAACATGTAACACAGTGACTATATACAGAATGCACCTGTAAACATGTAACACAGCAACTATACACAGAATGCACCTGTAAACATGTAACACAGTGACTATATACAGAATGCACCTGTAAACATGTAACACAGTGACTATATACAGAATGCACCTGTAAACATGTAACACAGTGACTATATACAGAATGCACCTGTAAACATGTAACACAGTGACTATATACAGAATGCACCTGTAAACATGTAACACAGCGACTATACACAGAATGCACCTGTAAACATGTAACAGTGACTATATACAGAATGCACCTGTAAACATGTAACACAGTGACTATATACAGAATGCACCTGTAAACATGTAACACAGTGACTATATTTGCATTTTATTACTTTGTGTTTCTGTAACAATTCAATGTTCTTGAATCCAGAACAAACTGAAAACCAGAGAATCTCAATGTGTCCGTCCTGGAAACCAGAGAAATCTCAATGTGTCCGTCCTGGAAAACCAGAGAATCTCAATGTGTCCGTCCTGGAAACCAGAGAATCTCAATGTGTCCGTCCTGGAAACCAGAGAAATCTCAATGTGTCCGTCCTGGGAAACCAGAGAAATCTCAATGTGTCCGTCCTGGAAACCAGAGAAATCTCAATGTGTCCGTCCTGGAAACCAGAGAAATCTCAATGTGTCCGTCCTGGGGAACCAGAGAAATCTCAATGTGTCCGTCCTGGGGAACCAGAGAAATCTCAATGTGTCCGTCCTGGAAACCAGAGAAATCTCAATGTGTCCGTCCTGGGGAACCAGAGAAATCTCAATGTGTCCGTCCTGGAAACCAGAGAAATCTCAATGTGTCCGTCCTGGGGAACCAGAGAAATCTCAATGTGTCCGTCCTGGAAACCAGAGAAATCTCAATGTGTCCGTCCTGGGGAACCAGAGAAATCTCAATGTGTCCGTCCTGGGGAAACACTTTATAAATAAATAGTTACAAGTTTATATAAAGTGCTAACAAGTTCTGTAGCGCTGTACAATAACCCGATTTATATATTTCACACACACATACAGCGTGCATATAACCCAGACACTAGCGATTAGATATACACACACACAGCGGTGTCGAACTTTAAAATAAAATCTACTTGTCCTGATAAATATTATTTCAACCAAATGGCATCAGGTCTTTATTGGCAATGACCGGGAATAGAGAGGACTTCATAAGCGAATGGCAATAACGTGAAGGCACCTCGAAGAGCGGTGCTACATGTAGCGAGATCTTCATGTGGAATAACAGGATCATGACTGGTACATAACATAAGTAAGAACCAATAAAACGAAAACAAACAAGCAACACAAGAGGACGTGAAGGAGAAATACACAACCAGACAGAAACACCGCTTGGGAGAAGGGAGTGAGGTAGAGAAGGGAAAAAAAGAGGGGAGGGGGCTGGGCAAAGTAAAGTGCACCCCCCTAGAGGGCAACAGGGCAGCCCCCCCCCCCCAGGGTCAGATTGGTGCACCCAGGCCAACAAGAGACTGAGATCATTGTAAGATCCAGGGCAGATCGCCCCAGGGCACGTGACCCAGCGCCCAACGAGGCCACATAGCTCTCCCAGTAAAACCACCGTCGGTGAAATTCCAACACATCTTCCGCCGACCCATTCTGCAGCGCCTCCACAGCCGTCAGCTCCTCCACCTTGCGAGTCAAAACCCTGAGTGTTGAGATGAGACTGATTTCCAGTGGATACGAGCAGCCAAGAGCAGTAATAAAATAACCGATTTCTGCAGCTGCTTCATCGAGAAGGGGCAGCTGCAGCAGAAGGAAAGGTCCCTGTCACCCGATGGATCGCATCACGAACCTCCTGCCAAAAGGGGCCAAGGGTGGGCAGCTCCACCAAATGTGGAGGTATGATCCGGGTGCCGACCCGCATCTCCAGCACGCTGAGGATGTCCCCAGGTACATGAGACTAAGTTGGTGAGGTATACGGTACCAGAAAGAGAAGGTCTTTATTCTTAACCACAAAGAGAACAAAACACATTAATGCATTCCACAAACACGGGAGCATTTTGATTAAATAATAGAACACTTGTTGCTTTCAGTTTACTCACATTCCTACAACCCACACCATAAAACTCACAGTAATGTGCAGTATAATGTATCACAGAGCTCCACAGCAATAAAACTCACAGTAATGTGCGGTGTGTATGAGCGTTTTCACAGAGCTTCAGATCATAAAACTCACAGTAATGTGCTGTGTGTATGACTGAGTTTTATTGCTGTGGAGCTCTGTGATACACTCATCATGCACAGCGCACATTACTGTGAGTTTTATTGTGTGGAGCTCTGTGATACAGTAATGTGCGGCGTGTATAAATGAGTTTTATTGCTGTGCAGCTCTCTGATACACTCATACACGCCGCACATTACTGTATCACAGAGCTCCACAGCAATAAAACTCAAAAACAATTATGCTGTTTATTACCATTATATTATTAAATAGATTAATAAACGTATTCATTAAATGAAAGTCTATATCTAAATGTAGTATATTATTTATTTAACCCTTTCACTGCTGAGCTCATTGTGACTTTTTTGTGCTCCTCATGTTTAAACGCGGTTTAAAGTCCTATAATGTGTCTGGGTCCTACAATAAAACATATCTTTTATTTTCGGCAGATTCATAATATATCATTATTATATGTATACGTCATGTCCTGCCAAAATGCTAGAACAAAAAAATGTGAATTTCCATTCAACTGCAGTGAGTAAAGTAATTTTTTCACATTTTATTATCCGAGCCTTTGCAGTTTATATATTCTCTGGGGGACGAATGTAAAATGGAAACCTGTTATTGTATTTTTGAGAAATTGTGCCATTTTAGCTAAACCACTGAAACATTTGTTAGTGTAGCATTATTGTTCACATTATAATTGAAACCTGAACAATAGTGCTGCATTAATAAATCTAAAAAAAAGAAAAACTACTTTTTGTTACCTGTAACATGTTAAGGCCTGGTATCATTGGAAATGCATGCTCAGGCCTTTCCAATGATGTCAAACATGACCCTCTATCTGCTACGGAATCAGAAGATACCGGTGTCCAAATGACCCCCCCCCCCCTATTTCCACCATAGGGGGACTTCATATGAAATCGCTTGTTAGCTAGGGGTTAATTCCCCCAACTATCAACATTGCACCCATGCACGATGAAGTCAGTGGATATTCTCTCTTTTTCGGGTCATTCTCTGTAAACCCTAGAGATGTTGTGCGTGAAAATCCCAGGAGATCAGCAGTTTGTGAAACACTCAGACCAGCCCGTCTGGCACCAACAACCCACGCCACGTTCAAAGTCACTTAAACCCCCTTTCTTCCCCCATCCTGATGCTCGACTTGAACTTCAGCAAGTCGTCTTCACCGCATCTAGACGCCGAAATCCATTGAGCCGCTGCCGTGTGATTGGCTGATTAACAATATGTATTGAACAGGTGCACCTAATAAAGTGGCCGCTGAGTGTATATACTGTGGGCCATATTACATTCTTTGCGCAAATGCGCTTGCGCAGCGCAATTTTTTTTGCGCGCATTGTCCAGCGTTATCGCACGAACATTAACGTGATATTCGGATCCGAACGCATTTTCTCATCCGTCAAAAAAATAACGTAACACACGCGCAGTAACGTTGCGCATGTAAATCAGTGTGCGGACTGTTTTTTTCGCCGGATTCAGCCAATCAGAATTAAGAACCTTAATTGACATCAATTCACCTTAATTGACTCACTGACGTTTTTGCGCCTGTCAAAATAAATCTGCGTACACATGCTGCAGCAATAAAAACAATATGCACAAATTCACAATTTCTTTGTTTGGGTATGTGTAGAATGTGTATCTATACTGTGCTGTATTTTTTTTTTTTCGTGCTGGTGTATTTCGTTTCGGCCAGAACATTCAGATTTGCAGTTACCACCAGCTTTTCAAAGACGTTAAAAGTATGCGCGCAACCGTCGTACGTAGGAAGTTGCGCATCCATTGAAATACCATCCGCGTAACGCATTTGCGCTCACAATGTTAAGTATAGGACGCGCACAGTTCATCACGTCGCGCAGGTCAATCCGCGTCAAACGATAGCGCGCGTCGTTTGCGCGAACGTTGAAATACGACGTTCTGCGCAAATGGTTTTGTCCTCGTGCAAATGTGCATTTGCGTGCGCGCAAAACTGATGCGCGAGGAATGTAATAGGGCCCTGTGTGTATAACCCGGATACTAGTGCTGTATATTATATATATATCTATATATAAATACTCGTCTGTGTACAGGAAACCCACAGACAGGCCGAGCTACCTTCCCAACACCAGCTTTCATCCCAACCAAACAAGGCATCATCTATAGTCAGGCCATCAGGTACCACCGAATCTGCTCGGACACTGGGGACAGGGCTAAACACCTGAGCAAACTGTCTGCATCATTCCAGCGGAAGGGCTACAAGGAAAGGACAATCTCTGAAAAAATCTAATCTGCCCCGAAAACACCGCGCGAACAGCTGTTACAAAGAAAAGAAAAACACACGAATTCCTCTAGTTCTTTCCCATAACCCAACTCTAGAGGGAATTCACAAAATCATCAAAGATCTGCAGCCACTGGTCACAGAGGACCCTGCGCTCAAAGAGATATCCCCACAGCCCCCCCTTACTGGCATTCAAGCAACCCCCAAACCTGAAGCAAAAACTGGTCCGCAGCAAACTCACTCAGGAACAGGGCGACATACAGAATGGTATATCTGTGGGCATTATCTGGGCTGAGGTCTATATGTAGGCATTATCTGGTCTGAGGTCTATATGTGGGCATTATCTGGTCTGAGGTCTATATGTGGGCATTATCTGGTCTGAGGTCTATATGTGGGCATTATCTGGGCTGAGGTCTATATATGTAGGCATTATCTGGTCTGTTATATATATCTGTGGGCGATTTGGGCTGAGGTCTCTGTATATGTATGTTGAGTGGGCATGATCTGGTCTGTATATATGTATCTGGGCATGATACTATTTGGATTAAATTGGCAGTAATTTATATGTATTTAATTAATACAGCTTGCATTCTAACTCTCATTATGTGCGCGCGGTTACGAATAAAGACTCTAAACTCTATTTTGTTGAAATTATTTTTCTTATCAGGACAAGTAGATTTTTTTTTAAATTTCCACACCCCTGCCTTAAATACTGCAGATGTTAGTGTATTTTTCACTGTGGGCATTTAACCCTTACCCCCAAATCTCCCTTATGCAGAAAAAGATTTTTGGTTTACTATTTGTGGCATTGCAACTGGCATTAACCCTTGTATGGGCGGCATGTGTCCAAGTATCTTCTAACAGCCGATCATTTGACCATTGCTGTGACAGTGTATCATAAGGGCAGCCCGGCTTCAATACTGCAGATGTTGGTCTATTTTTCACTGTGGGCATTTAACCCTTATCCCCCAAATCTCCCTTATTCAGTGAATCTTCTGGTTTTCAAATTGTGGCATTGTAACTGTTATTAACCCCTGTATGGGTGGTATGTTTCCAAGCACCTTCTGACAGCTGATCTTTTGACCATTGCTGTTACAATATACCATAAGGGCAATTGGTGGTCTATAAGCCCTCCAACATTGCAGATATTGTTAGGGGCTATATACATATACAGTGGCAAGAAAAAGTATGTGAACCCTTTGGGATTACGTGGAGTTTTGCATGAATTGGTCATAAAATGTCTCTGATCTTCATCTAAGTCACAACAATTTGATAAACACAGTCTGCTTAAAATAATACAACACAAACATTATATGTTTTCATGTGTTTATTGAACAGAACATGTAAACATTCACAGTGCAGGGTGGAAAAGTATGTGAACCTTTGGACTTAATAACTGGTTGACCTTCCTTTGGCAGCAATAACCTCAACCAAACGTTTCCTGTAGTTGCAGATCAGACCTGCACAACGATCTGGAGTAATTTTGGACCACTCCTCTTCACAAAACTGTTTCAGTGTAGCAATATTCTTGGGATGTCTGGTGTGAATCGATCTCTTAACCACTTCGATGCTGAGGACGCGCTCAGCGCGTCCTCAGCATTCCCGCTGGTATGCGGAGGACGCGCTGAGCGCGTCCTCCCATTGGGGTCAGCGTTCGGCCGGGTTCCGGCCGATCGCTGGCCCCCCCGGTGCGGGCTGACATCCTCGATGTGAGCCGCGCATCTGGGACCGCAGCCGCCGGAATTAGGTGTCATCGCGGCAGCGCGATGACACCTAATTCAGGCGCCCCCCCTGCATGTGCGGAGGAGGCGCCTGAAAGGGAGGGGGGGAGGTCCTTCGGACCTCTCTCCCTCCCGATTGGCGGCTCTGCGGGGGTTAACCCAGGCATCATTTGGAAGGGCACAGCCTGCCCTTCCAAATGGTGCCTGGCATTAACCCCTGGGGAGCTGGATCGCGAATCGGCGCTGAAAAGCGCCGGTTCGCGATCCTTTCCCGGAGCTGGCCGACATCTTGGATGTCGGCCAAGCCTCCGGGAACTCCCCCTGAGGACTGGCGTCATCGTGCGTAGCACGATGACGCCAGTCCTGGACTTAACCCCTAACTGCCACCAACGGTGGAGATAGGGAGTTCATTGGAACTCCCTATCTCCCGATCCGTGGCAGTTAGGGGTTAATGTTTGGTATGGTTGGATCGGCCAGAGCATGGCCGTTCCAACGATATCAAACACTACTGTGAAAAATGTTGTAAAAATAAAATAAAAATGAAAAATAAAAATAAAAAAAAATGTAAAAAAAAGTATAAAAAAAAAAATAAACACTTTTTTTTTCTTTTTTTTGGTTTGTTAATGCAGCAATATTGTTCCCATTTCAATTATAATGTGAACAATGATGCTGCACTAACGATTTTTGTATGCGGTGCGTTTGTTAAAAATAGTGTAATTTTCCACAAAAAAAAATGTAACGAGTCCCCATCTCTAATTTTTTTAACAAGCGCACCCCATACAAAATATAACCGCAATTGCTCACATGTTAAAATGTGAAAAAAAACACTTTACACGTTGTAAATTATTGAAAATACATATTTTATTGCATTTTTTGTTATAATATACAGACATGACATGAAGTATACATATAATAATGACATATTATGAATCTACCGAGTCTGACAGAAAGAACGATATATAATATGTCTGGGTCATATACTAAAATAAGCTTCAAAACACGTTTAAACATGATGCGCAAAACCGGTAAAAATGACCTCAGCACAGGGGCGGGAAAAGCCTCAGCAGCGAAAGGGTTAAGGTCATGCCACAGCATTTCAATTGGGTTGAGGTCAGGACTCTGACTGGGCCACTCCAGAAGGCGTATTTTGTTTTGTTGAAGCCATTCTTTTGTTGAATTACTTGTATGCTTTGGGTCATTGTCCTGTTGCATCACCCATCCTCTGCGGAGCTTCAGTTAGCGGAGAGATGGTCTTACGTTTTCCTGCAAAATGTCTTGATAAACTCTGGAATTCATTTTTCCATCAATGACAACAATCCGTCCAGGACCTGAGGCAGCAAAGCCGCCCCAAACCATGATGCTCCCTCCGCCATGTTTTACAGTGAGGATGATGTTGGTGTGCTGTGCCTTTTTTTCTCCACACATACAGGGTTATCCAAAGAGATTCGAAAAGTCACCACACGTTCGGTGACTTTTCGTTCTCTTCAATTCGGTTCCTTTTGCCGATTGCATTTCGGTGACCCTGCGGTGTATTCAGCAAACAGCACAGGGTCCCCGAATTGCAGGGAAAGGCCGCTGTAAACCCACCGAAAACTAACCGCAAAACCCAGCGAATGCACACCGAAAACGAGCAAAAACATCTGGATTAACCTTCGAAAAACCCGAGCAGAAGCCGAACACACGCAGCGAAGCAGCTGAGACGCAGACGAGGCAGTGAATAAATTAGCAAAACCATTTGTATGAATCTGTGAAAATGAAACGCTGTTTGCAAAGAAACTACTGAGCGAAAATGCTTGAAATTTACACAGGAGGTCCAGGGAATGATAATAAAGAGGGCTGTTACAGAAAAAAGAAGTAAACTTAAAAAAAAATTGGACTTTTAAAAAAAAAAAAAACAGAAAAATGCTTAAAGTATCCTAAAAAATCTATAGATAAAGACACTTTTTGCTGCAGAATTTTACAATGAACAGTTTATTAAATATTGAATTAAATCGAGAATATTTTTAACATTGAAGCCTATGGAATTCACCTGAATAAATTTGCCGAATTAAACCACCGAATGGCAGGGCATTAGGGGAACCTTTCACTGCTGGTTTGTGTTCTCTGAATAGCCGAAGCAGTGCTTTTTCATGGGGATTCACTGCCCTCGAACAGGCACCAAACAGGCATCGTATGTGCAGGCAATTCGCCAGGATTTGGCGAATTGCCTGCTCTCTGGATAGCCGAATGGCCAGGAAAGGCAACCGAATGCTGATTTTCAGCGTTCGGTTCCCTTTCTCCAGCCATTCGGATCTCTTTGGATAACCCTGATAGTGTTGTGTGTTTTTTCCAAACAACTCAATTTTGGTTTCATCTGTCCACAGAATATTTTGCCAGTAGTGCTGTGGAACATCCAGGTGCTCTTTTGCAAACTTCAAACGTGCTGCAATATTCTTTTTGGACAGCAATGGCTTCCTCCGTGGTGTCCTCCCATGTACTCCATTCTTGTTTAATGTTTTCCTTATTGTAGATGTGTCAACAAAAATGTTAGCATGTGCCAGAGATTTCTGTGAGTCTTTAGCTGACACTCTAGGATTCTTCTTTACCTCATTAAGCATTCGGCGCTGTGCTCTTGCAGTCATCTTTACAGGACAACCACGCCTAGGGAGAGTAGCAACAGTGCTGAACTTTCTCCATTTGTAGACAGTCTGTCTTACCGTGGACACACGAACATCAAGGCTTTTGGAGATACTTTTGTAACCCTTTCCAGCTTCATGCAAGTCAACAATTCTTGATCGTAGGTCTTCTGAGAGCTCTTTTCTGCGAGGCATGGTTCACATCAGGCAGTGCTTCTTGAAACCAGTAAACCCAAAACTGGTGTGTGTTTTTAAAGGGCAGGACAGCTTTCAGCAACACATCCAATAATATCCCTCTGATTGGACTCAAGGTTGGCTCACTCCTGGCTCCAATTAGCTCTTGGAGAAGTCATTAGGCTAGGGGTTCACATACTTTTTCCACCCTGCACTGTGAATGTTTACATGTTATGTTCAATAAACACATGAAAACATATAATGTTTGTGTTGTATTATTTTAAGCAGACTGTGTTTTTCAAATTGTTATGACTTAGATGAAGATCAGAGCACATTTTATGACCAATTCATGCAAAACTCCACGTAATCCCAAAGGGTTCACATACTTTTTCTTGCATTGTATAGTCACTATGTTACATGTTTACAGGTGCATTCTGTATATAGTCACTGTGTTACATGTTTACAGGTGCATTCTGTATATAGTCACTGTGTTACATGTTTACAGGTGCATTCTGTATATAGTCACTATGTTACATGTTTACAGGTGCATTCTGTATATAGTCACTGTGTTACATGTTTACAGGTGCATTCTGTATATAGTCACTATGTTACATGTTTACAGGTGCATTCTGTATATAGTCACTGTGTTACATGTTTACAGGTACATTCTGTATATAGTCACTATGTTACATGTTTACAGAGGCATTCTGTATATAGTCACTGTGTTACATGTTTACAGGTGCATTCTGTATTGAGGTATGTTAATAGGGAACTCTTAAGGGACTCTAGACTAGGGGAAGCTTTGATGGTGTCTGGGAGGTTATTCCATAATTGTGGTGCTCTGTAGGAAAATGAGGATGGAGCCACTTTCTTTTTGTATTGTGGTATTGCAAGTAAGGTGCCGGTCCTGGATCGGAGGTTATAGGATGAGGGAACTGCTGGAGGAAGCAGCATATTCAGGTAGGGTGGCAGCTTCCCAGAAATGCTCTTAAACACCAGGCTGGAGAGGTGAAGATTCAGGCTGGAGAGGTGTAGATTCCAGCGATGGCCAGTTTAGTTCTTTTAACATGTCACAATGGAGGGTCATGTAGTTACATTGTAGCACAAAGCGGCAGAATGAGTTATACAATGTAGTAAGTTTATTAAGGTGTGTTTGCGGGGCGGCTGCATACACTACATCTCCGTATTCAATAGCTGGCATAAGCAAAAAAAAAAAAAAAAAAAAACAACATGTTTTACCATTTTCTGAAAATCCAGTTAAGGGGGGGGGGGAAAGGGATGTGAATACTTTTATCAGTATACCTATATTTCAAAAACCAAAGATGTTACAGGTGTGAAATCTGGCACTTACAATCTTCTTGAAAAATAAAAAAAACACGTGTTTTACCATTTTCCAAAAATCCCAAGTGGGGGGGAGGGGGGTTCTAACAAGAAAACCTCATATTTCTTTTAAAAACAATTTTAACAAATCCTAAAATCCGCGAAGCCGCGGGCAAAAGCTAGTATATATATATATATATATATATATATTATACCATGTATTACACGGCTGTTATAATGTCCCGGCGTGATGATGTTGTTCTCTCTGCAGGTTCCGTTGTGTCTGCGCTGATTCTCATCACATGTGAGATGTCCTGGGACACAGTGTACTCCCCTAAGGCGTATGAGGATGAGAGCGCTATGCTCCCGGCCAGTTCTGCCCCGCAGCCCCTCTCGGTGGGTCCCGATGTTCTGGCTCCTCACCCGCTGCTGGACATATCGCTAACTCCTGAGAGAGGAGGGGGGATCCTGCGGAGGGAGAACTCGGATCGCAGACGGGGCCCCAGGCAGGTAACGCCTTGTAGTTATAGTGACCCACATGTTACAGGTGCGGGTAATATCGTATCCGTTTCCTGTGTCTATCGAGTCGCGGCGGTCGCCACGTTGGATCCGCACGCCCCGCACCGTGTTACACCCAGCAAATCCCACGAGCTGACAATGACTGGGTTTCTTGTTCGAAGGTGCGCTTTGATGTCAGCAATGAACCCAAAACCTGCACCCCGAAAACTGAGAGCCCTTCCCCAAGGCTCCTGGATTTTCCCAGGATGCACAGCACGGCCGCTCTGAAGCAGGAGGTGCGGAGTGAAGCTGAGCAGGAATTTGATGCTGAGAGTGCGGTGCGGAGTGAGCTGGGCCGGTCGTACAGAGTGAGGCGCAGCGTGGAGAGCGAGGCGGCCAGAGGTGAGCTTGGGGTCGGGGAGTCGTACTGAGGGGATCAGTTTGGCTGTTATTGGGTCGGGTGAATATGGAGATTCTCTGCATGACGCAGTGATTGGCTGATTCCCCCCTGACCCGGGATCGGTGCGATGCAGGAAGGAGTCCCACCAGTCCTGCGTTCCATACATGGGCACATAGAAGCCCTGGGCAGAGCATGCGAGGTGGGTGTCCCGCCGGCTGGCTGGAGGTCTGCGGCTTGGTTTTGGAGATGGATCTCCTGTACACCTCGCCCTTTATAAGGAGCGGCGTGGCTTCCACTTCCGTAACGCCTTGTCCTCGTTTTGGTCGTATTGTATGTCTGGCAGGTCCAAAAACGCCTCTTCTGTTTCTCCCAGCTCTCAATGTGTGCCGCGTGCAGAGTCTTTACCGGGGCCTGGTCAGTGTGGAGCCACCAGCGGATCACATACAGCGACTGACCGAGAAACACAGGAAAACGGAGCTGAAACAGGCAAGTCCCAACATCTCCTTCCATCTGTAAGCAGAGCGCTCCCCTCCTCCATGACCAGGCTCCGTATTTCATGTTCTGTCACCTTGTCTCCTCTCCTGTGGTGTCATTGTACAGCGCTGCAGAATATGTTGGTGCTCTGTAAATAATTTTAGTGCTTGTTATTTCCCTCCGGTTATGTTGCGACGTCTGCTCTTGGATTTGGGGGAGGACACGGCGTTACGTGGTGTCTTTCCTTTGTCTCACTCTGTGTTCCCTTCTCTTAGGTCGCTCCTGTTGAAGGTCCAGACCTCTTTGCGTTCTCCAAACCCTGTGACCGCTTCACAGAGACCCCATATCTTGGTGTGGATGGACTCCCCACCCTCGTTCATGTCCCTCACCCCAGACCCTCACACTTCTCCTTTGACATGTTTCACAAGCTGGGGGAGTGGGCGTCCTAGGAGCTTGCAATGACAGCCCTGTTTACCACGGAGAATGGACTCACAACACCTAAAGACCCCTTCAATGAATGAGCGCTCCCACAGCTTACACTGATCACAGCCCTCCAATGACCGTGCTGCGGAGCGTGCCCCGTGATGACCGTGCTGTGCAGCGTGCCCCGTGATGACCGTGCTGTGCAGCGTGCCCCGTGATGACCGTGGCGCGGAGCGTGCCCCGTGATGACCGTGCTGTGCAGCGTGCCCCGTGATGACCGTGCTGCGGAGCGTGCCCCGTGATGACCGTGCTGTGCAGCGTGCCCCGTGATGACCGTGCTGCGGAGCGTGCCCCGTGATGACCATGCCCCATGATGACCGTGCTGCAGAGCGTGCCCCGTGATGACCGTGCTGCGGAGCGTGCCCCGTGATGACCGTGCCCCGTGATGACCGTGCCCCGTGATGACCGTGCTGTGGAGCGTGCCCCGTGATGACCGTGCTGTGCAGCGTGCCCCGTGATGACCGTGCTGTGCAGCGTGCCCCGTGATGACCGTGCTGTGCAGCGTGCCCCGTGATGACCGTGCTGCGGAGTGTGCCCCGTGATGACCGTGCTGTGCAGCGTGCAACGTAATGACCGTGCCACGGAGTGCGCCTTGTAAGGACCATGCTCGGCACGGGATATGTTCTCCGTTGCACACAGTGCGTGCTCGGCAAGGGATGTGTTCTCTGTTGCACACAGTGCGCGCTCGGCACGGGATGTCTTCTCTGTTGCACACAGTGCGCGCTCGGCACAGGATGTCTTTTCTGTTGCACACAGTGTGCGCTCAGCACGGGATGTCTTCTCTGTTGCACACAGTGTGCGCTCGGCACGGGATGTCTTCTCTGTTGCACACAGTGCGCGCTCGGCACGGGATGTCTTCTCTGTTGCACACAGTGTGCGCTCAGCACGGGATGTCTTCTCTGTTGCACACAGTGCGCGCTCGGCACGGGATGTCGTTTCTGTTGCACATAGTGCAAGCTCGGCACGGGATGTCTTCTCTGTTGCACACAGTGCGCGCTCGGCACGGGATGTCTTCTCTGTTGCACACAGTGCGCGCTCGGCACGGGATGTCTTCTTCGTTGCACACAGTGTGCGCTCGGCAGGGGATGTCTTCTCTGTTGCACACAGTGCGCGCTCGGCACAGGATGTCTTCTCTGTTGCACATAGTGCGCGCTCGGCACGGGATGTCTTCTCCGTTGCACACAGTGCGCGCTCGGCACGGGATGTCTTCTCTGTTGCACACAGTGCGCGCTCGGCACGGGATGTCTTCTCTGTTGCACACAGTGCGCGCTCGGCACGGGATGTCTTCTCCGTTGCACACAGTGCGCGCTCGCACGGGATGTCTTCTCTGTTGCACACAGTGCGCGCTCGGCACGGGATGTCTTCTCTGTTGCACACAGTGCGCGCTCGGCACGGGATGTCTTCTCCGTTGCACACAGTGCGCGCTCGGCACGGGATGTCTTCTCTGTTGCACACAGTGCGCGCTCGGCACGGGATGTCTTCTCTGTTGCACACAGTGCGCGCTCGGCACGGGATGTCTTCTCTGTTGCACACAGTGCGCGCTCGGCACGGGATGTCTTCTCTGTTGCACACAGTGCGCGCTCGGCACGGGATGTCTTCTCTGTTGCACACAGTGCGCGCTCGGCACGG
This sequence comes from Leptobrachium leishanense, assembly GCA_009667805.1. Taxonomy (NCBI): domain Eukaryota; kingdom Metazoa; phylum Chordata; class Amphibia; order Anura; family Megophryidae; genus Leptobrachium; species Leptobrachium leishanense. The sequence continues at coordinate 44,218 of RXON01004546.1, read as the reverse complement.
GATGTCTTCTCTGTTGCACACAGTGCGCGCTCGGCACGGGATGTCTTCTCTGTTGCACACAGTGCGCGCTCGGCACGGGATGTCTTCTCTGTTGCACACAGTGCGCGCTCGGCACGGGATGTCTTCTCTGTTGCACACAGTGCGCGCTCGGCACGGGATGTCTTCCCTGTTGCACACAGTGCGCGCTCGGCACGGGATGTCTTCTCTGTTGCACACAGTGCGCGCTCGGCACGGGATGTCTTCTCTGTTGCACACAGTGCGCGCTCGGCACGGGATGTCTTCTCTGTTTTTTATTGGCTCTTGTTTTCCATGTTACAGGGATCAGGGTTTGTGGCGTCGCTGCTACCAGCACAATCTCACAGAGCTTCACTTTAATAAATCTGCTTTGTTACAAACTGCGTTAATGACATTATTTTCTCGCTATAAGGAGTTAATTCTGTTTATTCAGACACATGGCACACACTGCGGCCATAGCGTCCAGATACTCACAGGAGGGCAAGGAGGTGTGTGTGTGTGGTGTGTGTGTGTGTGTGTGTGTGTGTGTGTGTGTGTGTGTGTGTGTTACACACCCCTCCCCCCCCTGTGTTAAAATGTCCGGTTTCCGTGAGGTAAAATATAAATCATTTCAGAACTTTTTCCCCTTTTAATGCGACGAATAAACTGAACAAATCAATGAAAAACCAACCTGAAACCTTTTATAAAACCTAGGATAATGATCTGGGGGTATAAGTGCCCCCCCTCTTATAACTGGGGGTGTAGCTGTGTATAAGTGCCCCCCCTCTCATAACTGGGGGTGTAGCTGTGTATAAGTGCCCCCCCTCTTATAACTGGGGGTGTAGCTGTGTATAAGTGCCCCCCTCTTATAACTGGGGGTGTAGTTGTGTATAAGTGCCCCCCCTCTCATAACTGGGGGTGTAGCTGTGTATAAGTGCCCCCCCTCTTATAACTGGGGGTGTAGCTGTGTATAAGTGCCCCCTCTTATAACTGGGGGTGTAGCTGTGTATAAGTGCCCCCCTCTCATAACTGGGGGTGTAGCTGTGTATAAGTGCCCCCCCTCTTATAACTGGGGGTGTAGCTGTGTATAAGTGCCCCCTCTTATAACTGGGGGTGTAGTTGTGTATAAGTGCCCCCCCTCTTATAACTGGGGTGTAGTTGTGTATAAGTGCCCCCCTCTTATAACTGGGGGTGTAGCTGTGTATAAGTGCCCCTCTCTTATAACTGGGGGTGTAGCTGTGTATAAGTGCCCCTCTCTTATAACTGGGGGTGTAGCTGTGTATAAGTGCCCCCTCTTATAACTGGGGGTGTAGCTGTGTATCAGTGCCCCCCTCTTATAACTGGGGGTGTAGCTGTGTATCAGTGCCCCCCTCTTATAACTGGGGGTGTAGCTGTGTATAAGTGCCCCCCTCTCTTATAACTGGGGGTGTAGCTGTGTATCAGTGCCCCCCTCTTATAACTGGGGGTGTAGCTGTGTATAAGTGCCCCCCTCTTATAACTGGGGTTGTAGCTGTGTATAAGTGCCCCCCTCTTATAACTGGGGTTGTAGCGGTGTCACATTGTAAATCGTGTTAATAGGGGTCCGTTCACTCTCTGCATCATTTAAAGAGCCTCTGATTAACTCAAATAAAGCTCGGCTCTTCTAGTTGGTTTTTCCTGACATTTTCTTAGTCTCTTCCTACAGTAAAGCCATGGTCCCCAGTAGGGTTGTACCGATACTAGTATCGGGGCCGATACCGGGTACTGCAGGAGTACTTGTTACTCGTGCAGTACCCCCCCGATATTTTCCCCGATACCGGAAGCCGGCATTGAGCCGGCATCCGAGGGGCTGGGGCGGCTGTCCGCATGCTCTATTGGCATTCAGACAGGCTCTGCAGCTGCTCACCGCGTTCATACTTACCTTCCTGAGCGACACCGGGAAAATCTTTGCGCATGCGCTCGTTGGAAGGCCCCCAGCCGCGACCACGTGGGACCATGTGATCGCGGCTGGGGGCCTTCCAATGAGCGCATGCGCAGAAACTTTCCCGGCGTCGCTCAGGAAGGTAAGTATAAACACAGTGAGCAGCTGCAGGGCCTGTCTGAATGCAGATAGAGCATTCAGACAGGCACCTGGAGCTCTCCGCGATGATACTTACCTTCCTGGACGACGCCGGGAAAGTTTCTGCGCGTGCACTCGTTGGAAGGCCCCCAGCCGCGATCACATGGTCCCACGTGGTCGCGGCTGGGGGCCTTCCAACGAGCGCACGCGTGAAGACTTTCCCGGCGTCGTCCAGGAAGGTAAGTATCATTGCGGAGAGTGCCGGGGGGGGGAGAAATCCATGAGGTGGGGCAAATCCATGTGTGAGCTGGGGCAATATCCCATGAGCTGGGGCATATCCCATGAGGTGGGGCAGTATGAATATATATATCTTGGGGGGGGGATATATACATGTGAGCTGGGGGCATTTTTATTTGGTCTGTTCTTATTGGAAAGTGGTCACATGAAATTAAAGAAAAGTATCGGTACTCGGTATCGGTGAGTACTTTTAAAAAGTATCGGTACTCGTACTCGGTCTTAAAAAAGTGGTATCGGTGCTTCCCTAGTCCCCAGAGAAGCTTCTAGAACATCAGAGGGATCTCATTGTTACAAGGTATCTCTCTCTCTCCATGCGATACTGCCACACCTGCATCGCTAACACATGGTGTCTCCAATTGACACAACCCTAGACTGAGCGACAAAAAAGTGGCGGTTTTTACTCTCTCCCCACTTTCAGGACAGTCCTCCGTGCCCATCTCTTACTTTCCCCACATTTGAGGTCCATACTATTCGCCTTTTTAAGCCTCTAGCCGCTCGTATTGGTGTTATCTACCGACCCCCTGGCCAACCTCTTCCCTTCCTCGACCACTTCTCTTCTTGGCTCCCACATTTTGTGTCTTCTGATGTTCCATCACTCATTCTTGGGGATTTTAACATCCCTGTCGACTCGCCACAGTCTAACAGATAGTCGCTGCCTCGCGACTTCTCTCCATTACATCCTCGTTACTCAGTGGTGCAACTCCCCCCTCCCCACACACAAAGCTGGCAATACTCTGGATCTTATCTTCTCCTACTCGTGCCCTATCTCTGACCTCACCATTACACCTTTCAATCTCTCTGACCATCATCTTCTGACTTGTGAACTCAGCTCTCCCCTCGTTCCTCCATCTGAACCCAACCTTTATCAGACTCGCCAAAATCTCCACTCTCTGGATCCACAGCAATTCTCTGCCGATATATCTGTACCGCTCTCATCCGTCCTATCTCTCTCCTGTCCTAATGAAGCCATCACCCGCTACAACTCTACTCTTTCCTCTACCCTTGATAAGTTGGCGCCGTCAAAACTTGCAACCCTGGCACGACAAATTGACCCGGCATCTCCAAAGATGTTCTAGAACTGCTGAACGTTATTGGAGAAAGACCCGCTCCCACTCCGACTTTCTTCACTATAAATTTATGCTCCGGTCTTACAGCTCTGTCCTCTTCCAAGCCAAGCAGTCATATTATACGGCCCTCATACACACCCACTCCCGGAACCCAAAACGCCCGTTCACCACCTTCAACTCGCTTCTCCGTCCTGCGGTGGCTGTTCCTCACACTGACCTCAAAGCCGAAGACCTAGCCTGCTTTTTCACAGCAAAAATTGAACAGATAAGAACTGAAATCTCCACAATACCATCTTCACCCGGGCAGGAAGATGCTAACCATGTCTATCCTCACATGATTAACTCATTCCCTGCTGTGACTGAACAAGAGGTCCTTTAACTACTACGATCCTCTCATCCCACTACCTGCCCCCTCGACCCCGTTCCCTCACATCTTGCCAAAACACTTTGTTTCTCTTGTACCATCCTTGACCCATACCTTTAATCTGTCTTTAAACTCTGGGTCTTTCCTGCTCCCCTCAAACATGCCACAGTAGTCTCAATCCTAAAAAAAAATCATCTCTGGATCCGACTGCTCCCTCCAACTACCGCCCCGTGTCCCTGCTCCCTTTTGCCTGCAAACTCCTCCAAAAGCTTGTGTATGCCCGTCTGATTGACTACCTCAACACCCACTTTCTCCTTGATCCTCTGCAATCTGGCTTTAGCTCACTGCTCTCAACAGAAACAGCTCTTGCGAAACTGACCAATGACCTTGCAAATGCTAAATCCAATGGGTGCTACTCACTGCTGATCCTTCTTGACCTCTCTGCCGCCTTTGATACAGTTGACCACTCGCTCCTCCTTCAAACTCTTAGTGATATAGGCCTTTAAAGTTCTGTTCTTTCATGGTTCGCTTTCTATCTGTCCCAATGATAGTTTAGTGTCTCATTTGCTGGAAGTACCTCCTCCCGGCAGCCTGTCTCTGTTGGGGTGCCCCAAGGGTCAGTACTGGGCCCTCTACTTTTTTCAGTCTACACGGTGCCTCTCTAGGAAAACTGATCAGCTCCTTTGGATTCCAGTACCACCTATATGCTGATGACACTCAAATTTACCTCTCCTCCCCTGATCTCTCTCCAGGTCTCCTGGATTGAGTCACTGACTGTCTCTATGCCGTCTCAAATTGGATGGCTTCCCGCTTCCTTAAACTCAATCTCGCCAAAACTGAAATTCTCATCATTCCTCCCTCCAAGAAGAACCCAATACCACCTATCTCTCTACAAGTAAATGGAACACCCATTAGGCCAACACCCCAAGCTCGCTGCTTTGGTGTCACTTTTGACTCTGACCGAACGTTCTCTTCCCACATCCAGAGTGACCAAATTCTGTAATTTCAACTCAAAAACATTGCCCGTGTCTGACCCAAGATACTGCAAAATTGCTGGTTCATGCTCTTTCACGACTCCTTTCACGACTTGACTACTGCAACTTGCTCCTTTATTGGCCCCAACTCCCATATTGCCCCTTTGCAATCTGTAATGAATGCAGGGGCCAGGCTTATTTTTCTCACTAAACGCACCTCGTGTACCTTCCCCCTCTGCCGGTCCCTCCATTGGTTTCCTGTACCTCCCCCCTCTGCCGGTCCCTCCATTGGTTTCCTGTACCTCCCCCCTCTGCCGGTCCCTCCATTGGTTTCCTGTACCTCCCCCCTCTGCCGGTCCCTCCATTGGCTTCCTGTACCTCCCCCCTCTGCCAGTCCCTTCATTGGCTTCCTGTGCGTCCCCATTCTGCCGGTCCCTCCATTGGCTTCCTGTACGTTTCAGGATACAGTTTAAAATACTGATGCATAACTACACCCCTCCCTACATGTCTTTGTTACTCCGCAAGTACGTCCCATCTAGACAACTCCGTTCAACAGGTGATCTCCACCTGTCATCGGTCTACACATGCACGGCCAACTCTCGCCTCCAAGACTTCTCAAGGGCAGCACCAGTCTTGTGGAATGACCTGCCTCTCCCTATCAAACTCTCCCCTAATCTTCAGGCCTTCAAGAAATCCCTCAAAACCCACCTCTTCAGATTAGCGTATCGCATCACTGATGCAACTTGTGACGGGACGGCCGCCACTACGCTGTAGCGCAGTACAGCAGTTCAAGTGTTTATTTATTTGTGTGTTATTAAAAGTTCGTTAGCCCTTATTTCTATAAGTACCACAATGTGCTTTTCCCTGTTCTTCCCCTGTTCACCGCTCATTCAGAGCCACGGAAAGTTCACCAAACGAGCTGGCACCGAGCCTCAAGATAAGGGCCGCACCCACCAGGGGGGCCCCAGGTTAACAAAGGGAAATTGGGCCATGGCTAGGCAGTGGCAGAAATCACCCCGGGAGGGCTGAGGGCGGACCAGGGGAGAACAATGTCTTTTTTCCCCATAAATAAGCTGTGTTCTCTATGAAAAATAAATCACTTGTTTGAACCTTTACTCCTGCCTCGGCTAGTAATTGGGGACAACAGGGCTTTGGGAACTGGGACGCTTCAAGGTTCACTCTACAGCGCTGCAACCTCGGGGTATCCTACGAGCACCAGCGGCACCTCGCTACCACACTACCGACCTCCAGGTGTACTTGGCGCTGACGGCGGATCTACTCACCCCGAGTAGCGGGATCCGTCACACAACTCATCCCTCTGCTCACCTACTCACACTTGATTGAAGCCGCTTCTACGGCCCCACAGTTCCCAAACCACTGGCACTAATGATCCTGCTATCTAGGGAAATTCCTCTTGTCTTCCTCAACCCCCAATCCCTCTAGACTGCAAGCTGCTATGAGCCGGACCCTCTACACCTCTTGTTTCCATCTTATGTCCGTTTTTATATGTATTTCGTTCAATTTGGTTATTGTAAAGCGCTGCTGAAACTGTTGGCGCTATATAAATGATGACAATAATAATAATAATCAGTCAGGAGAAGTTACAAAAGAATTTCCAAGGCATTAGGCTGGTCTTCCACTGGGTCCGGATTCCTGTGGTGTGATCATTCGATATCGTCTGAAGTTGTCCGACCCATCCTACAACATACAGGAGAATCGGCCCTTTTCCACTGCATCAGACCACCGACGGACCATTTCAGACGATTTCATGCGTTTACAACAGATGTGCGATCCTTTCAATTTCAATAGATTTTATGGGACGATCTGGTACAAGTTTACATGAAAAAGATGCATTGTACAGTTAATCCGCGGAGCCGCGGCAGGGATACATTGTATAATATAACCTATGTTTGCAGGGGAAACCTGTAAAATATACATTGTATAGGTAAACTTTCGTGCTTTCAAGTGGAGTGTTTAAACTGTGGACAGTGAAACTTTTTCATCATATTAGCATACACTTTTTTGCACACACGACACGCTGTTTGAGTTTTTCTGTCTTTGCTGTTAGGGCAGTTACTGCAACTTGCTTTCTTTCTTGGTGGTTCTTCTGAGGTAGACGTTTGAGGAAGGCCAGGCCCCTCAGATTCTCCAGCCAGTGCTTTCCCAAGGTGTGTAAAGAAAACCTTCCTTTTGTGCGATTTACTTGCATTCCAGTCTGGTTTTAGCAACACACAGATAATGTAGGAGTTGATAGCACTAACATCCAACATGTTCTGAAATATAACCATTGGCCATCTTCTGGTCATTCGTTTAGTACTGTAAGTACGAACCATCTGATCCAACGAATCGTCGTCTCCTTTTCTCGTATTGTATTGCTGAATTATCTCTGGGTTTTTGTCTTCTCGGTTTTGAACGGTAGGTTGTGAATGCATAGAGCTCAAGAGCGTAACAACTTTGTTTTTATTGGAACAGTATGATGCAGTCATCACATCATTCTGGAAACCAGTGTAGAGTAGAGATTTCGGTTTTTGTGGTCATGTATTCTTGGGGCAGTTCTTTTTTTATTTTTAGGAATTGTTCCAACATCTGTGATTCTATTCTCCAGTAATCTTTTTAAGCTATCACAGGAGATGTTTCTTCCAGAATGTAAAATTCCTTGAGCCAAATCCATTACCACTCGCTGCCCCTCATTCACTTCCCTTCCTTGGTCTTGACGTTTCCCGGTGTACACCTGTATATACCACAGTCAGTTCCCTCAAATATCTAGGTATGTGGTTAGACCCAAATCTGTCCTCTGACCCCCACGTCGAAAAACTCTCATCTAAACTTTACCCCAAACCTGAGCCTGAGCCCCGCAGTAACAAAGCAGATCGTACAAAAAATGCTTATGCCAGCTATTGAATACGGAGATGTAGTGTATGCAGCCGCCCCGCAAACGCACCTTCATAAACTTACTACATTGTATAACTCATTCTGCCGCTTTGTGCTACAATGTAACCACATGACCCACCATTGTGACATGTTAAAAGAGCTAAACTGGCCGTCGCTGGAATCCAGAGGCACTCTTCACCTTTCCAACCTGTTGTTTAAGAGCTTTTCTGGGAAGCTGCCACCCTACCTGAATTAGGCTGCTTCCCCCGGCAGTTCCCTCATCCTATAACCTCCGATCCAGGACCAGCACCTTACTTACAATACCACAATACAAAAAGAAAGTGGCTCCATCCTCATTTTCCTACAGAGCACCGCAAATATGGAATAACCTCCCAGACACCATCAAAGCTTCCCCTAGTCTAGAGTCCCTTAAGAGTTCCCTATTAACATACCTCGATACAGAATATACCTGTAAACATGTAACATAGTGACCTATATTTCCTACATATTTATTTTCTGGGTTAATCTGTATATTTGTGTTTTTAATATCTTGCATTGTATTACTTTGAATTGTTACAGTTGTTACAGAAATACAATGTTCTTGAACCCAGGACGTACTTGAAAACCAGAGAAATTTCGATATCCTTCCTGGTAAAATTACTTTAAAAATAAATGAAATTTTGTATGCATGTAGATATTGCCCATATATCCCTGGCTTTGATGGAATATATTGTTTGAAAGGGCAACGACCACGAAAGGTTACTAGTTGTTCATTGACTCTCCAGGAACAAATGCTTCCGAAAGAGTTTTTACCCACAGATCAAAGCATTCTCGAATGGGCTGCAACTCCTCAGTAGAGCGGTTTTGTCGTCTAGCAGCAGTATCCTCAAATCTCAGAACTCTGGAAAATGTTCTGAAAGCAAGTTCTGCTCATTGATTTGTTGAATATTGGGCAACCATGTTCTCTGCTCCCTAAATTAATTACTTCTTCACTCTTACCCTTGTAGACGCTGATCAAAATAAGTACACACCAATGAACTTGTACAATTCATCTATAGTTAGATTAGACCATCGAGCTCCAAATACAGCCGAACCTTCTTTATTGGTCCATTTACAGATGGTTTCAAAAAAGGGTTTCCGGGAAAAAAAGCACAAATGATGATTCGATTATGTCTGTCTGTCTTTTTACAAAACAGCTGGCACCTGGTGTTTCTTGAATGTTCACTTACTTGTGAATTGTTGATAGGCACAGAATTCCATCTTTCATTCTTATCTTTTGAAAAGTCCTAAATTCTTAAATAATAAATTTCATTTAAAAAAAAACACAACACAAACTACCCACAATGGACCCTGACGGTAGACTGAGGGTTAAACACGATTTCAAGTCACGTTTTATTGTAGGACCCAGACATATTATATATCCTTTTTTTCAGCAGATCCAAAATATATCATTATTAGGCTAGCGTCAGACGAACGCAGTCATCGGGTCCGTGTCGCCGCACAGTTTAACGTCCATCGTAGCATTGATTTGTGATCAATAGAGACCAACACATGAAGTACGTGCGCACCGAAGTTTTTAGGCCTTGACGTAAAAGCGCTACAACAGATGCCCAGAGTGCGCCTCGTCCGCGTTGCGGCCTGTGTGCGTGATGACGTGACGTCAGACACAGCGCATTTGCGACGTCCATCACGTTGACGCTCAGAGGTTTTTATGGTCTGGCTGACTGTACCTGTCTTTTAATTTTAATTAATTTTGATTCCCATATTTCCCTTTTTTTTCTACATCTGTCAAAAAAAATGGACCGTGTGGTGTCTACAGTATCTTCCGTCAGTACAAGCGTCCGTTATGCACGCACGCAGAGTGCGCTCAGACTGCATTCGTCTGACGTTAGCCTTTTATATGTAGACATCATGTCCTGCCAGAATGCTATAGCAAAAATGTAAAAAAATGTGAATTTCCATTCAGATACTTTTATTTAATGTCATGTGACCACCGCTTTCCAATAAATTAAGATTATTTGGCATCATTAGCATTGTAGCTGAAAGCTGTTCATGTTAATATTAAAAATGTATGGCCAAAAACCCCATTTACCCACTGGACAGACCTCAGATACTTGTATACCCCACACAGACCTCTACAGTATCTGACAGGAGTATTATACATATATACAGTGGCGTCGCTACGTGGGGGCGGGGGGTGCGGCCCGCACCAGGTGACACCCGCCCTTAGGGTGACACCGTCACCCTAAGGGCGGGTGTCCAGTGGCGTAGCGTGGGGGGGCAACAGGGTGGTGGCCCCGGCGCGATTTTCTTAGGGGCGCTGATTTCTTTTGAAATTGTGCGCCCCTAATAGTTTCCAGCTGCCAATCCGTTTAGAAAGAAGTCCGCTCACGTGGGCACACTGGTGTCCATGAGCGACTGCGGCAACGGCCCTTTGGATGATTGTCAGTTAAGTCCGGAAGAGAGTTAGTCACGTGATGCAGTGCGCCGGCGCCACGCTTGAAGCTTCACGTCACATGTGGTGGGAAAGAGCAGGAGGCTGCACACAGTGACACAGCTGCCAGACCAGTGCGTGTGCAGACAGAGTGAGAAAGTCGTCACAGAAGGGAAGGGGTCCACCGTCCATCCAATCCGGCGCCCGTGCTCTCCCAAGGCTAAGGTACCAGCTGGCTATCAGGCAGGGGAGGGGGCGGGACAATCATAGTCCCTTCTCATCTGCTGGGGATATGGGTCTCCGTTCTCTGTGCCCCTTCAATGCGCATTCTGGAGCAGTGTAATAGCTGAGGGGGGCACCAGGAGGACAGAAATCCCCTCCCTGCCTGATGACTGCCTCTGCCTCTGCGGTTGTCAAGCTGCTTCTCAAACGCTGATCGTTTCTAAAACCCCATCATGCCTTAATCCAGTTCTGGGTAGGTTTGGAGTGGGGGGGGGGAATACACCGTCGCCTGTGTAGACAAATATCCTTTCACCGGCCCTGGGTACCTGCTGTGAGTGTGTGCGTCACGGCATATAGAGATGGGTTAGTGCGGAGCACTGAGTGTTTTCCTCTCACGTCTGCCTACACACGGCGGCTGAGTTTAGGCATATGCGCTGTACGAGCAACCTCTATGTTACTGATCGTTACAGAGGCAGCATGTATATATGTATTACACATTGCTGCCTTGGCTCCTCCATATCTCGCAGAATGTTCATGCTAACATGTCCACAGGTTGCGGGGGGGGGGTGCACACAATTCTTGCCTTGCCCCGGGTGCTGACAAACCACGCTACGCCACTGCGGGTGTCTCTCCCTGCGCCGTGTGTTCGCTCCCTGCGAGCGTCTGAAGCTATGCAGCTTCGGCGCTCGCCTGGGGAAGCACGTCACCAGCCGAGTTCTCGCGAGATTGCAGCTGGTCACGTGGCTCCCCCGGGCGAGCACCCAAACTCCACGCCACCGGACGCTCAGAGGGAGCAGAACACGCGGCGCAGGAGGTGAGCTGGGGGCATATTCATGAGCTGCTGGGGCAATATCCATGTGCTGGGGGCAGTATCCATGTGCTGGGGCATTATCCGTGAGCTGGGGCAGTATCCGTGAGCTGGGGCAATATCTATGTGCTGGGGCAGTATATCCATGAGCTGGGGCATTATCCATGTGCTGGGGCAATATCCGTGAGCTGGGGCAGTATCCATGAGCTGGGGCAATATCAATGAGAGGAGCTGGGGCAGTATATCCATGAGAGGAGCTGGGGCATTATCCATGAGAGGAGCTGGGTCAGTATATCCACGAGAGGAGCTGTGGCAGTATATCCATGAGAGGAGCTGGGGGCATAACCATGTGAGGAGCTGGGGGCATATCCATGAGAGGAGCTGGGGCAGTATATCCATGAGAGGAGCTGTGGCAGTATATCCATGAGAGGAGCTGGGTCAGTATATCCACGAGAGGAGCTGGGGCAGTATATCCATGAGAGGAGCTGGGGGCATAACCATGTGAGGAGCTGGGGGCATATCCATGAGAGAAGCTGGGGCAGTATATCCATGAGAGGAGCTGTGGCAGTATATCCATGAGAGGAGCTGGGGCAGTATATCCATGAGAGGAGCTGTGGCAGTATATCCATGAGAGGAGCTGGGGCAGTATATCCATGAGAGGAGCTGGGGCAGTATATCAATGAGAGGAGCTGGGGCAGTATATCCATGAGAGGAGCTGGGGGCATAACCATGTGAGGAGCTGGGGGCATATCCATGAGGAGCTGGGGCAGTATATCCATGAGAGGAGCTGTGGCAGTATATCCATGAGAGGAGCTGGGGGCATAACCATGTGAGGAGCTGGGGGCATAACCATGTGAGGAGCTGGGGGCATATCCATGAGAGGAGCTGGGGCAGTATATCCATGAGAGGAGCTGTGGCAGTATATCCATGAGAGGAGCTGTGGCAATATATCCATGAGAGGAGCTGTGGCAGTATATCCATGAGAGGAGCTGGGGCAGTATATCCATGAGAGGAGCTGGGGGCATAACCATGTGAGGAGCTGGGGGCATATCCATGAGAGGAGCTGGGGCAGTATATCCATGAGAGGAGCTGTGGCAGTATATCCATGAGAGGAGCTGGGGGCATATCCATGAGAGGAGCTGGGGCAGTATATCCATGAGAGGAGCTGTGGCAGTATATCCATGAGAGGAGCTGGGGCAATATCCATGAGAGGAGCTGGGGCAGTATATCCATGTGAGGAGCTGGGCATATCCATGAGAGGAGCTGGGGCAAAATCCATGAGAGGAGCTGGGGCAGTATATCCATGAGAGGAGCTGGGGCAGTATATCCATGAGGAGAGCTGGGGCAATATCCATGAGAGCTGCTGGGGTATATCCATGTGAGGTGGCAGTATCAATGTGTGCTGGGGGCATATCCATGAGAGCTGGGGCAATATCCATGTGTGAGCTGGTCTGGGGGCAATATATCCATGTGTGAGTTGGTCTGGGGCAATATATCCATATGTGAGCTGAGGGCAATATATATCCATGGGTGAGCTGCTGGGGGCAATATATATCCATGGGTGAGCTGCTGGGGGCAATAAATAATTGTGAACTGGGGCAATATATCCATATGTGAGCGGGGGCAATATATATCCATGTGTGCTTTCACTGCCTTCGAACATCCACCGTACTTGCTGGTAGTTGGAAAAAATTTGTGTGAGCATATGAGAGAGCTCCACAGCAATAAACCTCACAGTAATGTGCGCTGTGTGTATGAGCATTCAGTGTTATTTGGGAGTACTGATTTAGGAGTAAGAGTAGTTAAAAAAAAAATCCGTAAAACTCAGGGGGGGGGGGGTGACACCATAAGTTACCGCACCGGGTGACACCAACCCTAGTGACACCACTGTATATATATATATACACATACACACAGTATCTGACAGAAATGAGTACACCCCTATATATACAGTACCTGACAGAAGTGACTACACACACTGTATATACACAGTATATATATATCTGATAGAAGTGAGTACACACCTCACATTTGTGTAAATATTTTATTGTATCTTTCCACGTGAAACACTGAAGAAATTACACTTTGTTACAATGTAAAGTAGTGAGTGCAGCTTGTGTAACAGTGTAAATTTACTGTCCCTCAAAATAAGTCAGCACACACAGCCATTAACCTCCCTGGCGGTCTAATTTTTGCAAAATTTTGTGTCTAAAAGCGGTTCAAATTTTTTGGAAAGGAAATGTGTTGTTTTATATAGTAAACCTGTATTCTGTAGGAATAACTCACTGAAACGGAGTCAGAGAAGGTTTGAAACACAAAATATTATCCCCAAAAATAATTATCCAAAATAATGGAAATAAATTTTATATCAAGTCAGGAGGCTTCATATTTTGCAATCTCTTTTCTTTACTAAACAAACAGACAGCAGCAAAGGAAAGTTTACTTAGCAACAGCAGTAACCAATAGATAACAAGAGAGTAGTAAGTCCTTAGCCACGCCCTCTTTTCTTTGCTGCTGGCGACCAGGTGAGACGTTTCTGTAACTGCTCCTGGTTGCCAGGCTTATTTTGTTCTTATTTTATGCTTATTTATACTTATATTGTATTTAACCATGTTTAATCAAGATTTCTTTTAATGTATAACGTCATTTTCGATCGTAAATTGATTTTTTCTCCACAGGTACCCTGCTGTGCGGGCACTCTCCCGCCTGCAGGGCGCGCTCTGCGACCCGCTCGGTCTCCCGGCGTTATTTTGGGTAACCTGTCCTTTGGTGCCCGGGCGACCGCTTGCAGCGGCATTCTCCCGAGTTAAGGGGCTGTTTCAATAGGATTAAATTACCCCTCTAGATAAACGGAGCTACGGTTCCCTCGAGGCGGCGCATGCGCGGTATATTTCTCCTCATGATTTGTTCCCTCTGCTGCGCCTGCGCGCGCTGGTGGCCATTTTAGGTTTAAACTGAGCACTTTGCCGCCAGTACTAACTTCAGCCTGTTCGGATCAGAGAGACACGCGCTTGTAACGGAGAATTTTCCCTCAACTGCAGGACCCCTCCGCTATCTCGGGTGAGCCCCGATACTATTGTTTTTATTAAAACATTATTTATTCTGCCGGCAAATATCATTGTACCGCAGATTTCCGCGGGTGAGCCCCGAGGACAAGCATATCCTGGCATACCTTAGAGTATACCCAGAGTCTAATAGCAACGGGTGAGCCCCGTTCTTTTTCCGAACAAATAAATTATTTTGATGGATACCCCAAAACAGCTTACTGCACTCCATCAGGAGGAGCTCAAGGCCTGGCTTCTTACAGCCATCTCAGAAACCTTGCCTATTGCCCTTGCAGCCCTACCTCCTCCTCCACCTGCTCAGGAGCCCCCAGTGCTCTCCAGAGCTCAGTCCCCAACCCACTCTGTGGATTCCCAATCGGATCAATCCGAGGCGGCCGCCCCGTCTCGTAAAAGGCCCTGGAAGGGTCGGTCTGAAACGGCCGGAAAGGGAAAGGGCCCAGCTAAAAAATCCTCGCTTATGTCTCCCGACCCATACGAGGATGCCTCTGGTGATATGGAGGGATACCGGGCTGATTACCCGGAGGATGAAGGAGCGGAAACCGCCGGTGACCTGCCGGCTACTCCTAGCTCGACGGGTGAGCCCCGTCCAGGTGCTTTGGCCGTTGTACCCCACTCGGCCGGGTCAGCCCCTCGCTCACTAGTGTCCTCGGACGCTTTGGCTCCAATACTGGACGCCAGGGGCATCCCCTTCTTTGACCCACGCACCACCACGCATCCCAGATCTCCGGCCTGGATTCCCCCAGACCATATCGCAGAATTCCTGCGTTTCTGGTTGCGCTGCCCCCTGGAAAAAGCTGACAGGGCACGCTTACGGGCGGAATGCCCTCGCCCGACTCTTCCGGACAAAGTAGCCCTTACCCCAGAATTTGATGAGGATTTTATCACTTTCATGGGGAAGGCTGGCAGGGATCCCCGACGGGGATTAGAACAGGGTCTCCGCGGCGCCCAGGACAAGTTGCTGGACGTGTCGGGCCCTCTTTCACTGATTTTTGTTATGGCAGATGAGGCATTAAATAATAATACCCCACTAGATCCGGCCCTGGTTCGTGAATGGGCACAGCGCGCCCTTTGCCTTCTGGGGAATGCCAATGTTGGCATTTCTTCCGAACGCCGCAAAGCTGCGCTTTTTCGTTTTGATACCAAATTAACTTCTATGGCTACCAAGGAGTTGGGTCCTGCGGCAAAGGGGTTGCTGTTCGGTGACCTTTTCCTAAAGGAACTGAACCGCAAGGTCAACGTCTTCACTAACATGCAAAAAGTGCAGTCGAATATGAAAAGGGTTTTCCACCCGAACAATCGTTTTTCCTCCAGGGCTGGCGCACCAAGGGGTCGGGTCGCCAGCCGGTACCACACCTCGTACAGACCTCGCCTTCCCTCATACCAAGGCACAGACGTGCAGTATCGACCAAGCCCAATACTGGCACGGGGGTTCCCGTCGGTCGTGGCTTCGGCAGGCCTAGACGCCGCTACTCCGCGGGTAAGTACCCCAGCACTGCCGCTACCACACATACCGGTCGCGGGTCGATTACGCTTTTTCTTCCAAAGTGGCGCAAGCTCACCTCAGACTCATGGGTATTACGAACCGTGTCCGGGTTTTTAATAGACTTCGCCCAGGTCCCCGTCCAGTCTGCTTCCCCGACCCCGGCCCGCTACTCCTCCCGGGAGTCAGCATTGATAGACAAGGAACTTCGCTCCCTGCAGTCGAAAGGGGCCATTCTCCCGGCGCTAGGACCTCCGTGTTTCGTCAGCAATATATTCCTGGTCCACAAAAAATCCGGGGACCTCCGACCGGTGATAAACCTGAAGGCACTCAACGCATTCGTGTCCTACCGTCACTTCAAGATGGAGGGCATACACCTCCTCAGAGACCTCCTTCAAGATGGAGACTGGTTCACGAGATTAGACCTAACGGACGCTTACCTCACGGTCCCGGTCCATCCTGTCCACCGACCGTACCTACAGTTTCGCTGGCATCGCGACCTCTGGCACTTCACTTGCCTCCCCTTCGGCCTCAGCTCCGCACCGTGGTGTTTCACGAAGCTCCTCAAGCCAGTCATGGCCTCCATACGGGCCTTAGGCATCAGGACGATCATCTACCTGGACGACATCCTGGTAATGGCTCAGACTCCTGTCCAAACCTCACATCACACCGCCTTGGTAGTAACACTCCTGCAGGACTTGGGGTTCATCGTCAACAGGGAAAAATCAGAGCTGCGGCCCACGCGTACAATCACCTTCTTAGGCTTCGACATCGACTCAACGTCTTGTCAGCTCCGCCTTCCACCGCAAAAGCTTCGGGCCATCAAGAAGACTCTAAAAGGAGTCTTGGCTTCGGACACAGTCAGTCTTCGAGACCTAGCGAGAGTTGTGGGCCTTCTCTCCTCCTCCATTCAGGCCATCTTCCCTGGCCCACTACATTATCGCGCAATGCAGCGCCTGAAGACTACGTACCTCCGCCGGCACCCGTCCTACGATCAACTGGTTCCTATCACCCCAGAGGTTCGGGTGGAACTCCTATGGTGGTTGCGCCACATGGAAGCCTGGAACGGACACGCCATCTTCGGCTCTCTACCAGACTTTGTCCTGGACTCGGACGCCAGTCAGACGGGTTGGGGAGCGACCTGCGGAACCGCGTCTACGGGCGGGACATGGAACACCGAAGAACGGGAACTTCATATCAACTGCCTGGAACTCATCGCCGGCTCCTTCGCCGTCTGCAGTTTTACCCAGGATCTCAGGGACTGTTCTCTCCTTCTCCGCATGGACAACATTTCCGCAGTCCAGTACGTCAACCGGCTGGGGGGCTCCCGTTCCAAGATCCTATCGGACCTTACTCTCTCCCTCTTCAACTACTGCCTGGAACGGAACATCTCCATCACGGCGGAATACCTGCCCGGTTCCTCCAACTATGTGGCGGATTGGTTTTCAAGATACTGGAGGGACTCCAGCGACTGGCAATTGGACGTCGCAACGTTCCAACATCTGTCATCTCTGAGGGGACCTTTCTGTCTCGATCTGTTCGCTTCCCGCTTGAATCATCAAACGCAGGCCTACTTCAGTTGGCTCCCGGACCCTCAGGCGACGGCGGTGGATGCTTTCCTCCAGTCCTGGCCCCCGTCAGGTGCCTATGCTTTCCCGCCGTTCTCAATGATCACGCGTACGCTCCAGGAAGTTCGCAGACGAGGGGTTCGACTTCTCCTGATCACGCCCCTGTGGCACGCTCAACCCTGGTTCCCACTGGCGTTGGAACTGTCCTGCCTTCACCCGCTTCGGCTCCCTTTCTTCCATTCGATTCTGACGGATCCTCAAGGCGAACCGCACCCGCTGGTCTTGGACGGCACCCTCTGCCTGGTGGCATGGACGATTTCCGGGGTCCCAGCATGCTGCCAGGACTATCGGAGGCAGCTCGCACCTTATTGTGGGAATCCTGGGCTCCTGGCACACGCCGGAGCTACTGTTACGCATGGAGATCTTGGTGTGATTGGTGTGTGCGACGCGAGGCTGATCCCGCTACAGCTCCTTTGCCCCTAGTCCTTAATTTTCTGGCGGACCTTTCCACTTCCGGCAAGTCGTACCGGACTATTAATTTATTCCGTTCAGCTATCTCGGCTGCGCATATACCAGTGGGAGGCGTTCCTGTTGGTCGGGACCCTTCCGTGTGTCGCCTCCTCCGCGGCGTTCGTCTCGCTCGCCCGCCGGCGCCGAAATACGCGCAGTTTTGGGATGTTGCGCTGGTACTGGATTTCTTGCGTAGTTGGCCGGACAATGACGCGCTTTCACTCCGTCAGCTTTCGGCGAAACTAACAGTCCTGTTATGTCTGGTGTCCTTTCGACGCGTCTCCGACGTCAAGGCTTTCGATGCGCATGCGGTGGCCTTCTCCCCCGAGGGTGTAGTCTTCACACTTACCAGGCGTACAAAAACTCTATCTCATGAGGTTTTCTATCCTTACTTTCCTTCCGATCCTCTACTATGTGTGGCTCGTTGTGTTTCTACTTACCTTTCTCGTGTGCGTCCCTTGCGCTCCTCTCCGACTGGCCAACTTTTGGTCTCTGTCACGGAATGGCCCAGCACCCTCAGCCAGGGGCGGTGCAGTGACAGTGGTGGCTATGGACACTTGGGTGCGGTGGCACGCACCTAGTTTTGCAAGTACTTTTATTTAGATGTGATATTGTGTGGTGTAATAAAGTGTCCCCGTTGGTTTATTGCGTAATGTATTTTCCCTTTGTCTGCCTTGCTCGCCGCCATTTTCCGATCACCTTGTGGCGCAGTTCAGAATCTTCGATTCGGAAAATGGCCGATTCGAACCATCCGGTTCGAATCGTAAAATGGCCGATTCGGACCATCCGGTCCGAATTGGCGACTCCCTGAATCGTAATGGCCAATGGGTCCCGGGAGGGCGGGCAAGGATTCCCATTGTATTGTAATTTTGTAGAAAGTGATAAATGCTTGAACTGTAAAGCCAGATTTAGCAGTGCATCCAGCCTCGACTGATGTGGTTGTTTTTCCGCCGTACTTTTCGTTCTGAGAATCCCTCGAGGTCTCAGGGTGCGGTGTCCCAGATCCGAACCGAACCGAGCGCTCTGTGCCTGCATCGAGCATCAGGGCAGAGGCGCAGCGGAAGGTGATTCGGTTCCCAGATTGAGAGATCCGATCCGAAGGGCGCGGCCGTGTACCGCGCTTCGGTATTGCGAGGGATTGCGGTAAGATCCGAATCCCTCGCCCATCCCGCAAGATCCGAAGATTCATCTGTCCCCGATCCGAAAAGTCCTCTACCGGAGATCCGAAGATTCACCCGCACCTGGATCGGAAACGTTTCCCGCAAGAGAAGATCCGAAACGTTTCCCACATAAGATCCGAAGATTCCTCCGCGGCTGGCAGATCCGATTTCCACGAACGTCCCACACCCACAAGGTCAGTGAACCAGCTGCTCGGGACGCTGAGTGCCGTATGGCTCAGTGGTCGGGCTGGTTCTAGGCAGGGGTCCCCTCCACCGCCCGCTACCCCCTCCCCGGGGTCACGCCAGGCCGCACGAGACGCCGAGTGCGCGCCACTCGGTAGTCGGGCCAGCGGTAAGCGACGGGGCCACGCAGATAGAGCACACCCGCAGGCGGAACAACATCCCCATTCCGTCATAGTCTCCTATGTCACTCCTTACAAACCTGTCTCTTCTCCTACCCTCTCTAGATGGGTGCGCTGGGTGCTCTCGCTCGCGGGCGTTGCTCCTCATTTTGGCGCGCATTCCGTACGGGGCGCTGCGGCTTCCTCTGCTGTCCATGCCGGGGGTTCTCTGTCCGATATCCTGACGGCTGCTGAGTGGTCTAGGGTGGTTACTTTTCGTACATTCTATTTCCGTCCTCGTTCTCATGCTTCTGGGGCTTTAGTGCAGCTTTAAAACTGCAAAATATGAAGCCTCCTGACTTGATATAAAATTGTGGATTATTCCAGCCTTGGTGTTAGAATAATCTTAATTTTAATAAAGACAGGAGGCGAATATTTTTCCCGCCCGCCCGGGCCCTTGTTCTTTGCGTTGTTCTGGTTTTTTCTGTTATATATAAAATAAAATAAAAAAAAATAATAATAAATTTCAATAAATGATTCATTCTTATACCTAATGGTTCTCGAGTAAGATTTTATTACCATACTTTATCATTAATGTATGTTTCATGTATGACCTTTTCCTTCCCCTTAGTAGGGTCTGAGTTTTTCACATGCCTAGTTAGCTTAGCCTAGGGCTACTCTCGTATGCCTTTAATTGCCTATTGCTTATGTTCAATTTTGCGCAAGTCAGTTAGATTACGGTTGTGTGACACGCCTCTATTGCATGGTACTTTCACGTATCCTCTGTTTACTCCTTAGAGTGAATGCTTCTTCCGGTTCCGTTGGACTTTCAGCTTTCCGGCCGCCTGCGGTTCTCCGGCCATCCGACAGTCCGTCCTACTGTTCCTGCCTCGTTTTGGTTTCATCTTCCTCAGTTCTGGGTTGTTTTCCTAACTTCTGGGATCTCCGGATTTCCACGTCACGGCTCTCCTGATCGTTCCGCATCCAAGAAAAGAGGGCGTGGCTAAGGACTTACTACTCTCTTGTTATCTATTGGTTACTGCTGTTGCTAAGTAAACTTTCCTTTGCTGCTGTCTGTTTGTTTAGTAAAGAAAAGAGATTGCAAAATATTCGCCTCCTGTCTTTATTAAAATTAAGATTATTCTAACACCAAGGCTGGAATAATCCACAATTATATTCAATAAAATAATCAAACCAAAAACATGCCTCTTTCCTCTGGGTGCTGGGATTCCTGTCCAGATTAGGGATGAGCCGAATGCCCCCGTGTTCGGTTCGACTTCGAACAATTTCAGAAGTTCGAACACGATCCGAACTCAATGTAAGTCAATGGGACCCGAACGTTCGATTTTTAGAGTGCCCTCCAAGAGGGCATATATGCTAGATATTTGCCATAAAAGGTGTATGGGGGTCCGGGTAGTGCCCTGGGGGACAGGAAACAAGGACAAAAAGTTTAAAAAAACGTTTTTAAAGGGACAGTGAGTTTTCCATGAAATAAGGGTTAAAAATAAAAACGAAAAATTCCTTCAAATATCGTGCCTAGGAGGTCCCCATAACCTGCCCGTGAAGTGGCGGATTTGTAGGATGTATAGAAGCATTTAAAAACAAAAAATGACATTTCAAATGACGGTAAATGGTTTTCCTTTAATCTATTCAGAAACAACTGCTTGGGGCGGCAGCCTGTATGAAAAGAGGAGACGTTTTAGTACACACAGAACAAGTTTAGTGATTTTTTTTGGCTAAATTATGGTGAAACTTATGCAGGCTTTGGATGAAAGCAACAATAGGTGCTTTAAAATTGGGCCTTTAGTGTCGGCAACAGTGCCGTCACACCGTAACCCCTCTGTGGTATTGTGGAAGAGTGCAGTGGTGGACCCTGCGGTCCAATATTAAAACGATATGGCGTCAGTGGCAGTGCACCCAAATATTGTGCCTTTGGTGGAGAAATCTCCTACCACTCACTGAAACACACTGTCCCTGATAGCCTGGCAGTGCCAACACAGATTCTAATTCCCAGAAATCTCCTACAACGTCACTGATCCACCCTGACAGAACAATCTCATCTCCTCTCTGATTCACTCCTGCAAATACACGCGCTGGGGCTGCAGGCAGGGGAGCCTTATGTAGTGTGCTGCGGGACTTAGCTCTGTGAGCCCATGATTGGGCAAAATTTGCCCAGAGCCATAATTGGCATAGTCTTGCACCTGACCTGCGGTCAGATGCAAGGCTGTAGCCAATTACAAGCTTCAGGCCAGTGGAAAAGTGCATTGTGGTCCATTGTGGGCGAACACGCGGAAATGTTTGGAGTTCGACGAACAGTCGAACGGGCAATGCTCGAATCAAACTCTGAACTGATCCGAACCGAACGCTCATCCCTAGTCCAGATGTACAATCCTTTGCCAAAGTAATACAGTAATATCCAGTGTCCTGTATTACTTTGGCAAAGGAGTGTACATCTGGACAGGAATCCCAGCACCCACTGCACTGCAAAGTTTATTGAAATTTTTTTTTTTACTGTAATATTTTTTTTTTTCATTTTTGAATTTGCCGCCTGGTCCCGTCCCCCCCTGCGTCGTGTGACGTTCAGGGAGCGGAACCAGGAAGCAAAGTAGCCGGCTGCCACGATCACACTGCAGAGATAGCGAGGGAGCGAAGGATGCAGTGAGTATATACAGCTCGAGTGTGGCTTGGGGTTACCGATCGCGGTAGTGAAATTTAACTCCGAGTCACACTTGGGAATACCGCCAGGCAGGTTAATGTCTAAACCGCTGCCAACAAAAAGGGAACACACCCCTAAGAGAAAAGCTCCAAATTGGGCCCAATTAGCCACCCCCCTGGTGTCATGTGACTCGTTAGTGTTACAAGGTCTCAGGTGTGAATGGGGAGCAGGTGTGTTAAATTTGGTGTTATTGCTCTCACTCTCTCATACTGGTCACTGGAAATTCAACATGGCACCTCATGGCAAAGAACTCTCTGAGGATCTGAAAAATAGAATTGTTGCTCTACATAAAGATTGCCGAGGCTATAAGAAGATTGCCAAGACCCTGAAACTGAGCACGGTGGCCAAGACCATTCTCTATGGGACAATTTCGGTACCGCTGAAGTTTGCTGTTCGTTCGCCTGTATTCGGTAAAACTATAGCAAATAGACGACTTGCCACAAAACTGCTGATACAGTGAAATTCACCGCTCGGTACAAGTTGGACCTATTGCATATCCTCCATAATAATGATATACTGTGAATCTCCAGAGTCCGCGGAAAACACTATCAGGGTTATTCAAAGAAATTTGAAAAGTCACCACACGTTCAGTGACTTTTTGTTCCCTGCACTTCAGGGCGATTCGGCTATCCTAGTTGGCCGACCCTGCGGTGTATTCAGCAGGCACTGAAGGGCCCCCCCCGTAGTGCAGGGAAAACTTGCCGCAAAACACCAAACACTCACTGCAAACCCGGCAAACGCACACCGAAACCCACAGAAATAGCTGGATTAAGTACGCCGAACAAGCCAGAGAAAATCAACTAGCCGCCGATCACAGAGCAGCCGCCGGAAAAAGCCAACACACAGACGAATGAGGTGGAAAGAGAATAAAAACAGTACGTTTGAAAGTTTCAAAATTGAAACGCTGTCTGCAAAAAAAAAAAATGAACCAAAATGTCTGGAAATTACATATAAAATCCAATGAATGATAATAAAAAGGTCTGTTACAGGAAAAAACTATGTAAAAAAAGAAATGGAAAAAAAGTTTGCCAAAAAAAAGCCTAAAAGTTTGCCAGAAATAAGACTTTTTGCTGCAGAATTTTATAATGAACGGTTTATTAGATATTGAATTAAAACGGGAATATTTTTAACATTGAAGCCTATGGGATTCGCCTGAATGAAACCACTGAACAGCAGGGCAATTCGGCAACTTTTCACTGCTGGTTTGTGTTCTCTGAATAGATGAAGCATTGCTTCTCTATGGGGATTTCACTGCCCTCGAACAGGCACCGTATGTGCAGGCAATTCGCCAGGATTTGGCATATTGTCTGCTCTCGGAATAGCCGAATGGCCAGTAAAGGTAAGCGTGCCCTGATTTTCAGCGTTCGGTTCCCTTTCGGGGCCAGATCGTCTCTCTCTGAATAACCCTGATCATATATATAGGTATATAGCATGTCTGGGTTCTGCTATGAAACATGACTTCAAATCACTCTTAGACAGGATGAGCACAAAAAGGTGAAGACGAGCTCTGCAGTGAAGGGTTAATGTAGGGGAACGAGCTCATTACACAAGGAGCGTGGAAATGGCTCAGGGGTGAATGAAGGGGTTAAACAAATTTGATGGAGCCAATCAGATTCCTGCCTATTCACCTCAGGAAACTTCAGTCAAACACGGCTCAGCCAATCCGGAGCGTCGATTTTATCCTCCAGACAGAGGCGCCAAAATGTGGTGTTTTTTCGGTCACCACACGAGATTCCCGCCAGCTGAGCTGACCCCCTGCTAACCCCGACCAGCCAACGCACGTGACAGTAGACGCGGGCGGGACTTCTAGGTACAGTGTCACGTGTCACTTCAGGTGGGGGCCCCTTCAGGAATACACAAGGAGGCGGAGTGCCGCTGTGAGTTTGCCGTCCGTAGCTCCTCCCCCTGTTGCCCCTGGCTTGGGGAGGGGCACTTCTGGCAAGTAGAGACCGCCCTGCGATAAACGGCACACCAGGTGCATGCTGGGTGTGTAGTTTCCGGCCGCCGTGCATGCTGGGAGCTAGATTTAAGATGGAGCGCGCGGAATTTGAGAGATTGCGGGAAATTCACACGGAAAGGATCCGCGAGGTATACAGAGCGCTAAACACCACAAGAGACAAACACAGCGTATAGAGCTCTAAGCACCACACGAGACGTATACACCGCGTTAAGCCTCATTCACAGCTCCGAGAGACACTGCATAGAGCTCTACACACCTCAGAGCACAATGTAAACCCCCGTATACACAGTGCATAGAGCTCTACACACCTCAGAGCACAATGTAAACCCCTGTATACACAGTGCATAGAGCTCTACACACCTCAGAGCACAATGTAAACCCCCTGTATACACAGTGCATAGAGCTCTACACACCTCAGAACACAATGTAAACCCCCGTATACACAGTGCATAGAGCTCTACACACCTCAGAGCACAATGTAAACCCCTGTATACACAGTGCATAGAGCTCTACACACCTCAGAGCACAATGTAAACCCCTGTATACACACTGCATAGAGCTCTACACACCTCAGAGCACAATGTAAACCCCTGTATACACACTGCATAGAGCTCTACACACCTCAGCACAATGTAAACCCCTGTATACACACTGCATAGAGCTCTACACACCTCAGCACAATGTAAACCCCTGTATACACACTGCATAGAGCTCTACACACCTCAGCACAATGTAAACCCCCGTATACACACTGCAGAGCTGACCCTCCACCCCGTATACTCTGCATTCATGCACACGCTGACCCTCTGCCCCATATACTCCAGGTCAGCGTGTGCGTGAATACAGTGTTTTATATTTTGTTTCACACTAGGAGGTTCAAGAAGCAACAAAACTTCTGTGTCAAATAAACAAGAACCTGACGGCATGGGGAGAGAAAAGCGGAGACATCCAGGCGCTCTCACAGGTACCTCCCCCAGCAGGGTGACAGGGGGCGCTGTTTGTGTGTGCAGGGGGACAAAGACAGGGGGCGCTGTGTGTGCGCAGGGGGACACAGACGGGGGGTGCTGTGTGTGTGCAGGGTGAGGGGGTGCTGTGTGTGTGCAGGGTGAGGGGGTGCTGTGTGTGTGTGTGCAGGGTGAGGGGGTGCTGTGTGTGTGTGTGCAGGGTGAGGGGGTGCTGTGTGTGTGTGTGCAGGGTGAGGGGGTGCTGTGTGTGTGTGCAGGGTGAGGGGGTGCTGTGTGTGTGTGTGCAGGGTGAGGGGGTGCTGTGTGTGTGTGTGTGCAGGGTGAGGGGGTGCTGGTGTGTTGTGGGTGTGTGTGTGTGCAGGGTGAGGGGGTGCTGTGTGTGTGTGTGCAGGGTGAGGGGGTGCTGTGTGTGTGTGTGCAGGGTGAGGGGGTGCTGTGTGTGTGTGTGCAGGGTGAGGGGGTGCTGTGTGTGTGTGCAGGGTGAGGGGGTGCTGTGTGTGTGTGTGCAGGGGGACATAGACGGGGTGCTGTGTGTGTGGCAGGGTGAGGGGGCGCTGTGTGTGTGCAGGGTGAGGGGGCGCTGTGTGTGTGTGCAGGGTGAGGGGGCGCTGTGTGTGTGTGCAGGGTGAGGGGGCGCTGTGTGTGTGCAGGGTGAGGGGGCGCTGTGTGTGTGCAGGGTGAGGGGGCGCTGTGTGTGTGCAGGGTGAGGGGGCGCTGTATGTGTGTGTGCAGGGTGAGGGGGCGCTGTGTGTGTGTGTGCAGGGTGAGGGGGCGCTGTGTGTGTGTGTGCAGGGTGAGGGGGCGCTGTGTGTGTGTGTGCAGGGTGAGGGGGCGCTGTGTGTGCGCGCGCAGGGTGAGGGGGCGCTGTGTGTGCGCGTGCAGGGTGAGGGGGCGCTGTGTGTGTGTGCAGGGTGAGGGGGCGCTGTGTGTGTGTGCAGGGTGAGGGGGCGCTGTGTGTGCGCGCGCAGGGTGAGGGGGCGCTGTGTGTGCGCGCGCAGGGTGAGGGGGCGCTGTGTGTGCGCGCGCAGGGTGAGGGGGCGCTGTGTGTGCGCGCGCAGGGTGAGGGGGCGCTGTGTGTGCGCGCGCAGGGTGAGGGGGCGCTGTGTGTGCGCGCGCAGGGTGAGGGGGCGCTGTGTGTGCGCGCGCAGGGTGAGGGGGCGCTGTGTGTGCGCGTGCAGGGTGAGGGGGCGCTGTGTGCGCGTGCAGGGTGAGGGGGCGCTGTGTGCGCGTGCAGGGTGAGGGGGCGCTGTGTGTGCGCGTGCAGGGTGAGGGGGCGCTGTGTGTGCGCGTGCAGGGTGAGGGGGGCTGTGTGTGCGCGTGCAGGGTGAGGGGGCGCTGTGTGTGCGCGTGCAGGGTGAGGGGGCGCTGTGTGTGCGCGTGCAGGGTGAGGGGGGCGCTGTGTGTGTGCGTTGTGTGTGTGCGTGCAGGGTGAGGGGCGCTGTGCAGGGTGAGGGGGCGCTGTGTGTGTGCAGGGTGAGGGGGCGCTGTGTGTGTGCAGGGTGAGGGGGCGCTGTGTGTGTGCGTGCAGGGTGAGGGGGCGCTGTGTGTGTGCGTGCAGGGTGAGGGGGCGCTGTGTGTGTGCGTGCAGGGTGAGGGGGCGCTGTGTGTGCGCGTGCAGGGTGAGGGGCGCTGTGTGTGCGCGTGCAGGGTGAGGGGGCGCTGTGTGTGCGCGTGCAGGGTGAGGGGGCGCTGTGTGTGCGCGTGCAGGGTGAGGGGGCGCTGTGTGTGCGCGTGCAGGGTGAGGGGGCGCTGTGTGTGTGCGTTGTGTGTGTGCGTGCAGGGTGAGGGGGCGCTGTGTGTGTGCGTGCAGGGTGAGGGGGCGCTGTGTGTGTGTGCAGGGTGAGGGGGCGCTGTGTGTGCGCGGCGCAGGGTGAGGGGGCGCTGTGTGTGCGCGCGCAGGGTGAGGGGGCGCTGTGTGTGCGCGCGCAGGGTGAGGGGGGCGCTGTTGTGCGCGGCGCAGGGTGAGGGGGCGCTGTGTGTGCGCGCGCAGGGTGAGGGGGCGCTGTGTGTGCGCGCGCAGGGTGAGGGGGCGCTGTGTGTGCGTGCAGGGTGAGGGGGCGCTGTGTGTGCGCGCGCAGGGTGAGGGGGCGCTGTGTGTGCGTGCAGGGTGAGGGGGCGCTGTGTGTGCGTGCAGGGTGAGGGGGCGCTGTGTGTGCGTGCAGGGTGAGGGGGCGCTGTGTGTGCGTGCAGGGAGAGGGGGCGCTGTGTGTGCGTGCAGGGTGAGGGGGCGCTGTGTGTGCGTGCAGGGTGAGGGGGCGCTGTGTGTGCGCGTGCAGGGTGAGGGGGCGCTGTGTGTGCGCGTGCAGGGTGAGGGGGCGCTGTGTGTGCGCGTGCAGGGTGAGGGGGCGCTGTGTGTGCGCGTGCAGGGTGAGGGGGCGCTGTGTGTGCGTGCAGGGTGAGGGGGCGCTGTGTGTGCGTGCAGGGTGAGGGGGCGCTGTGTGTGCGCGTGCAGGGTGAGGGGGCGCTGTGTGTGCGCGTGCAGGGTGAGGGGGCGCTGTGTGTGTGCGCGTGCAGGGTGAGGGGGCGCTGTGTGTGTGCGTTGTGTGTGTGCGTGCAGGGTGAGGGGGCGCTGTGTGTGTGCAGGGTGAGGGGCGCTGTGTGTGTGCGTGCAGGGTGAGGGGGCGCTGTGTGTGTGCGTGCAGGGTGAGGGGGCGCTGTGTGTGTGCGTGCAGGGTGAGGGGGCGCTGTGTGTGCGCGTGCAGGGTGAGGGGGCGCTGTGTGTGCGCGTGCAGGGTGAGGGGCGCGCTGTGTGTGCGCGTGCAGGGTGAGGGGGCGCTGTGTGTGTGCGTTGTGTGTGCGTGCAGGGTGAGGGGGCGCTGTGTGTGTGCAGGGTGAGGGGGCGCTGTGTGTGTGCGTGCAGGGTGAGGGGGCGCTGTGTGTGTGCGTGCAGGGTGAGGGGGCGCTGTGTGCGTGCAGGGTGAGGGGGCGCTGTGTGTGTGCGTGCAGGGTGAGGGGGCGCTGTGTGTGCGCGCGCAGGGTGAGGGGGCGCTGTGTGCGCGCGCGAGGGGGCCGCGGGGCTGTGTGCGCGCGCAGGGGGACGCGGGGCTGTGTGCACGCGCAGGGGGACGCGGGGCTGTGTGCGCGCGCAGGGGGACGCGGGGCTGTGTGCGCGCGCAGGGGGACGCGGGGCGATGTGTGCGCGCGCAGGGGTGTTATAGCTGACTATACTAAACCTGGGCTATCACTTTAACTAGTGGCTCCGCCCAGGATGACACAGGTCAGAGGGCACGGCAGCCATCTTCAGGGTCAGTTAGTGTGATGCAGTTATGAAGGCAGATGCATGATCCTGTGTTCCTGTAGTTATCCAAGCCTGTATATAACAGTAAGTGTCCTGCAATAAAGCAATGGTGAACCTGACAGCCCAGCCTCATATCTGAACAAGCAGAGAGCAGAACAGTGGCGACAAGAATGAGATTTGTAAAGGTCTGCTCAGCCTGAAGAAAAAAAAAAAACCAGGGATATAAAGCCAGATAAAGCACACACTGCCATCCAGCAGCAAGATCATGGCACTGATAGGCACATTAACTGAGTTTGATGGAGAGAAAACTTCCTGGAGCTCCTGGGCTGAGAGATTAGAGCAATACTTCAGTGCTAACACCATACCCCCTGAGAGACAGGGAGCACCCCCTGAGAGACAGGGAGCACCCCCTGAGAGACAGGGAGCACCCCCTGAGAGACAGGGAGCACCCCCTGAGAGACAGGTAACACCCCCTGAGAGACAGGTTGCAGTGTTTCTCACAGCCGTGGGGGCTAACACATATGACACTCTAAGAGACCTTCTGTTCCCTGAGAAACCAGCAAGCAAGTCTCTACAGGAACTCCTGAAACTATTAGAGGATCACTTTCAGCCAAAACCGCTGGAAATTGCAGAAAGATTTCGTTTTTTCAACGGCAGCAGCAGCCGGACGAAGATATTAAAGCCTATGTGGTGGCCCTTCGCAAATTGGCCTCCACCTGTTCATTTGGGGAGTACCTACCGACAGCTTTGAGAGACAAGTTTGTCCTGGGACTGAATAGTGAAACGATTCAAAGGAAACTTCTGACAGCAAAGGGACTCACCCTTACAAGCGCAGTTGAGATAGCATCAGTCATGGAGATGGCTGTCAGGGATACGGAGGAATTGCACCCTCAGATCCACAAAGAAGGGGTGAAAGAGGACGTTTTCAGAACCGCAGTTGCTACAGCCACTGGAGATACAGACCCAAACCCACGCCAGCTTGTTACCGGTGCGGTAATACAGACCACGACTCCAAAACCTGTCGGTTTAAGGATCAACCTTGTCATCAATGTGGAAAAATGGGCCATCTCTAATGGGTTTGCCGTAATAGGAATGTACGAGGACAAAAGCCGCAGTACCCTAAGAAGAAGACTTACGAGGTACAGAAATTGACATCATCTTCATCTGACTCAGACAACGATGAGGCATTACATAGTTTATCTATACATCGTATACACTCGTCACACCCTGCAATGACAGGAGAAGTGACCATTAAAGGGAAGAGACTAAAGATGGACGTTGATACAGGAGCTGCAGTGTCAGTTATCACACAAAAACAGTGGAAACATCTTCAGATCCAGGCAACTGTCCGCCCCACTCCAATAAAGCTGCAGACCTACTCAATGCAAGTACTCCATCCACTTGGTTGTGCAAAGGTATCATA
Source organism: Leptobrachium leishanense (assembly GCA_009667805.1). Taxonomy (NCBI): domain Eukaryota; kingdom Metazoa; phylum Chordata; class Amphibia; order Anura; family Megophryidae; genus Leptobrachium; species Leptobrachium leishanense. The sequence continues at coordinate 14,723 of RXON01004546.1, read as the reverse complement.
CAAGGGCCAGACAAAGAGACTACCACTATATATCCTGAGAAACGGAGGACCGCCTCTCTTTGGCAGAGATTGGATCACTCATCTGGGAATGCCAGATATCATCAAGAATCCTTGCAACACCCTGACAGTTCCGTCAGGACATGATGATGGATGGGTGGAATCCTTAAAACAGCGTTTCCCTGAGGTTTTCGTTGACGAGTTAGGGAAAATCAAAAATTACTGTGTGAGGCTCAAGCTGAAACCGGATGCTCATCCCAGATTCTTCAAGGCTCGGACAGTACCGTTTGCCCTTAGAGCGGGAGTGGACGCTGAACTAATCCAGCTAGAAGAACGGTGTCATTTCCAAGGTAGAGCGCAGTGCTTGGGCATCACCTATTCCAGTAAAGAAATCAAACGGTGAATTGCGCATCTGTGGGGATTTTCGCAAGGTACTAAATAGCCAACTGGAGGTTGACCAGTATCCTCTACCCAGAGTAGATGACCTCTTCGCTTCACTTGCTGGGGGACAGAAGTTCACCAAGATTGATCTACGACAAGCTTACTTACAGTTTGAGGTCCACCCCTCTTCTCGAAAATACCTCACCATTAACACTCACAGGGGTTTGTACGAATACAATCGAATGGTGTTTGGCATTGCATCTGCACCAGCCATCTGGCAAAGAAAATGGATGAAATTTTAGCAGACATTCCCTTCACTCAGTGTCTATTAGACGACCTGGTCGCATGGACCAAGAACACAAGCAGAATGTAGAGCTCGTTTTACAAAGACTTCAGGACCAAGGTCTCAAGGTAAATTTGACAAAATGTAAATTCATGGTGCCTAAATTGGAATTTTGTGGGCACTTAGTAGATGCAGAGGGCATTCATACTGTTGAAGACAAGGTCGATGCTTTAGTCAAAGCTCCAGCCCCAACAAGTGTCCATCAACTACGATCCTACCTTGGCCTGCTTAACTACTATAATAAATTTCTTCCAGACCTTGCTCATACATTGTTTCCACTGCATAAGCTCCTGGAGAAACACTCCAGGTGGGACTGGTCAGCTGAATGTCAACATGCCTTTTGAGTCCTCTAAACGGAAACTGTTAGCGTCACGTATGCTTGTGCACTACGACCTCCAGAAGCCTCTCACCCCGGCTTGTGATGCCTCTCCTTATGGTCTGGGCGCTGTTCTTTCCCACATCCTACCGGATGGCTCTGAGAAACCGGTGGCCTTCGCCTCCAGATCCTTGACGAAGACAGAGAGCAATTCCTCTCAAATTGATAGAGGCACTTGCATTGATATGGGCAATTCGGAAGTTTCACCTTTACCTGTATGGTAGAGAGTTTACCATATTAACGGATCATAAACCACTTCTTCAAAAGAAATCTCTCAGACAACTGCAGCCCGTCTCCAGCGCTACGCCCTGTTCTTGGGAGCATACAGCTACCGCATACAGTATCGAAGTCATGATGACAATGCAAATGCAGATGCAATGTCCTGTCTCACAGAACTGCCTCTAGAGTCGAAACCATCAGTCGAGTTGTAGGTACACCACCTCACACCTCCTTACTTCCAGAGAGATAGCAGCCTGTCAGACCTTTTTAGATATAAAATTTCTATAACGCAGGAATGTTTAAATTTGGGGCCAGGAATTGCGCCACACGAACAACTTGTCTGCGTCGTTATTATTATTATTATTATTATTATTATTTATTTATAAAGCGCCAGCATATTCCGCAGCGCTGTACAATAAGCACAGTATAGACAGGGTTACAATACATTGAACAACATTTGACAAACAGTACAGGAGGAGGAGAGACCTATTCCCGTAGGAGACTCACAATCTGGGAGGGTTGGGGTTGGAAACAGGAGGAGAGGACTGTAAGGTGAGAGTGATTGATGGTTGCGTCAGTGAGTTGGGTGGTAGGCTTCCCTAAATGGAATGTTTTCAGGGAGCGTTTGAAGGAAGAGAAGTTAGGGGAAAGTCTGACAGTACGAGGGAGAGCGTTCCAGAGAGTGGGGCTGCGCGTGAGAAATCCTGCAGTCTATCATGGGAAGAGGTGATGCGGGGAGAAGCTAGGCGCAGGTCACTGTTTGACCTTAGGGAGCGGGCTGGGGTGTATTTGGTGATTAGTGAGGACAGGTAGTGGGGAGCTGAGTTAGTGAGGGTTTTGTAGGTAAGGATAAGGATTTTGAACTTAATTCTGCAGTGGATGGGGAGCCAGTGAAGGGACTCGCAGAGGGGAGCGGCAGAGACAGAGCGGCGGGTGAGGTGAATTAGCCTGGCGGAGGCGTTCAGGATGGATTGTAGGGGGGAGAGGTGGGACAGAGGGAGGCCAGATAAGAGATTATTGCAATAGTCGAGTCGGGAGATTACCAGGGCGTGTATGAGTTTTTTGTGGCGACAGCGGTAAGAAATGGCCGAATTCTGTAAATATTACGCAGTTGATATCGGCAGGAGGAGGAAAGAGACTTGATGTGGGGGATGAAGGAAAGAGCAGAGTCAAGTGTAACTCCAAGACAGCGAACTTGGTTTGATGGGGAGATGGTGATACCCTCCACCGTGATCGAGAAGTCAGGAGGTGGGGCGGCATTAGAGGGAGAATAAGTAGGAGCTCAGTCTTTGACATGTTGATCTTTAGGTGGTGGGAGGCCATCCAGGAGGAGATGCCAGATAAACAGTCACTGACTTTGGAAAGGACAGGGGGAGAGAGATCAGGGGTAGAGAGGTAGATCTGAGTGTCATCAGCGTAGAGGTGGTAATTAAAGCCAAAGCTGTTGATGATTTTGCCCAGGGAGGAGGTGTAGATGGAAAAGAGCAGAGGACCAAGGACAGAGCCTTGAGGTACACCAACAGATAGAGGCAATGAGGAGGAGGAGTTACCAGCAAAGGACACACAGAAGGACCTGTTGGATAAATAGGAGTCAATCCAAGCAAGTGCAGTGTCACCGAGACCCAGAGAGTTGAGGGTCTGTAGAAGGAGGGTGGTCAACAGTGTCGAAAGCAGCCGAGAGGTCAAGCAGGATGAGAATAGAATAGTGGCCATGTTTTTTAGCAGTTAGGAGGTCGTTGGTGACTTTGGTGAGGGCAGTTTCAGTTGAGTGTAGCGGACGGAAGCCAGATTGCAGGGGGTCAAGTAGTGAATTGGAGGACAGGAAGAGGGAGAGGCGGTTGAAGACTAGTTTTTCTAAGAGCTTAGAGGTAAAGGGAAGCAGGGATACAGGACGGTAGTTGGATGGAGAGTTGGGATCTAGGGATGGTTTCTTTAGTAAAGGGGTAACTAGCGCGTGTTTGAAGGCAGATGGAAAGGAGCCAGTGGAGAGAGATAGGTTGAAGATGTGTGTGAGAGCAGGGGTGAGGAGGAGGAGAGGGGAGGAATTAGATGTGAGGGAATGGGGTCGAGCGGGCACGTGGTGAGATGTGAGGAGGACAATAAGGAATTGACTTCCTCCTCAGTGGTTGGGAGGAAGCGGCAGAGGGTGGCAGATGGGACCTGTGGGAGTGGAGGTGGCAGATAACTATCTTGTGTTGGGATGTTGCTTCTGATAGTTAAAGTTAATATATAACAAGAACAAGAGATAAGCTAAACTCGTTAGTGTTACGCATACAAGAAAGGACATTTAACATTGATCAAAGACAGTCTAATGAACTCTGTTTATTTTATTTATTTGTTACAACCAAACAGGGTTTAGATCAAATGGTTTAAAAGTAAGGGAACACAATGACAACTAAGATAGATATCTCAGTATTGTGTTTATTTCGTCACATCGAAACTCTGAAAGCCACGTAAACATGGAACAATAGGTTGCCCAATAAAGAAAAAAAACCCAAAGAAGGTTAAATGGCTGGGTAAACCAGCTTGCTATTCGGCAATATGTACTATATGGTATGAGAATATTATTAGTTAGAACTGATGATTTTAGCATCTTATAAAAACAGAGGCCCTACCACATTTAGTTGATCATCACAAATGTCTGGTGTACTAATCCGCATGAAGCCAATTAAGTCGGGTAACGTGTGAATGTTAAAAACGATACCACGAATCAATGAATGGATATCCCCTCACATACACATCCCTGTGGATATAAGTAAAGGGGGCACACACGCCGTGGCGAAGTATGCTGGCGATGCCACAATAGAAATAAATTTTAATTTGTTAATAAAATCTATGGAGTCCCGGGATATAGGAATAAAACGACCCCAAACCAGTAAAAGATTGGCCAAGCCCATAAAGTAATTCCTGCAGAAGGTTGATGGTTGATCTGAGAGCGCCATCTGCTGGCCAGGTAACATAACACCTGGACAGACCCCTGGAGTTGATGAATATATATCCTCCAATCAAATGAGGCCACATAGTGATGGGCTAGATCTAAAACTGGGCGGAAGACCACTATATAGAGAGGACACTCCAGAGCAAGAAAAAACGGACACTGAGAAAAGCTTGGAGAGAGACCTGAGGGACGCTTGGAGGGAAGAAAGGCAATCACCATCGGCCGCCCCTTTAAGACCGACCACACCCTAATCTTCCACCACTCTATCTTCACTAACCAGATGGTAAAGTATACCTGAATAATATGATATCTATTTTCTAATTGCATAGTCCTGACTTTAGATGTCCATCACAAACTAAAGGAATATAAATGAATTATTTTGCTGTTTGAGCCTAATAATCAGTAGAATAGAAATTCTGCCTTTACAGTCCACTGCAGAGGACTACTAAGGAGGAAAGCTGTTCCCGGCTGCATACTTGAGCCATAATTTAGTGAAATTATTTATATTCCAAGAATACTGTTTGTGGACATCTAAAAATATCAATTTTATACCTATAGTGAGATACGCTGGGACCGTGAAATAGCTTTTATATGTCAAGTGCCGTCCGCTCCCATTCATAACCTAGCATAACTCCTTCCATATCCATCTTGCAGCCCTTCCGAATGAATGCATGCACTGTAAGTCATTAAGAAGCGTTAGGTTAACGTATATCGAATGAAGTGCTGTGATTGATCTGTGGAAGAGATAGTCTCCCTATCTCCCTGAAGGAAGTTGCATTTAGTGAATAGGCCCCCACAATAATAAATTGTGCTGCAGGTGATGCCCAGTAACTGAGTGTTTATCTTAGCCAGGTGGAGGATTGGTTTATAATGGGAAAGGTTTAAGTGAATAGAATAGAGTTTGGTGTTTAAGAATTGAGGCGTGTATATCTGTGGTGTGGTCTATAAACCTAAAATATCTGTCCATTAGATTATTGCGTGTCGCAGTATCGCTACTAATCACGATCTATAATCACTTGTAAATTGTATCTTGCTAATCCGTTGATAACATACGATTGTATGAAACTTGACGTGTGAATAAATTTTGGTTTGAATTGTTTTACCGTTACGCAGTCTCATATCATCTTTATTGATTTTATTGTGTTTAAAAATATCTAGATAGCATCAAAAGAACTCGGGATAACGCGCCATATATTTGTTAAGACGTATTTCATTGATTGGTTATTAATCCCTATCTTAGGGGTTAAATACCAATTTATACCACTGGTATTGGAGGCACTGTCAATAATATATATATATCTATGTATATCAACAATAAGAAAAATATGCGTCATAATTAATATATCCCGGACCTATTAAAGAAGTCAATAATCTCCAACAAGCCCATACTGTGAAGGATACCCTTCTGACAAACGTGCTTACCTTTATACGAGACGGCTGGCCTGCGACGGTATCACAGGAACATGAACCTTACTACAGGAAGCGAATGGAATTGTTTGTGAAGGATAATTGTGTCTTATGGGGAGACCGAGTGGTCATTCCAAAAACCCTCCAGAGACACATCTTGGACTTGCTACATACTGGTCACCCTGGAACCACGCGGATGAAACAGAAAGCACGGGGCTATGTGTGGTGGCCGAACATAGATGCAGATATCACGGCATATGTCAATGCTTGTGAAGGATGTGCACAAACTGCCAGAGACCCCCCTCGAGGATGCATTCAACCCTGGACTTGGCCCACGGTCCCCTGATTTTGCCTTCACTTGGATTTTGGGACAAACCTTCTTGATGCCCACTCAAAATGGCCAGAGATCATTCCAGTTACCCAGCTGACTACAAAGGCAATAGTTGCCATATTATTGCATCTTTTTGCTTCGTTTGGGTATCCCAGGGAGATTGTCACAGATAATGGTGCCCAATTCACGAGTTCCAGAGTTTTGTTACGGTCCATAATATCAAGCACAAATTAACCGCCCCCTATCACCCAGCCACCAAACTTTCAAGAACTATTTCAAGGCCTCAGTAGCTGTGACTAGCCAGAGGTCCATATCGCCTCAGCAGTCGGACTCTTTCCTTTTGACTTACAGAACTACACCACATGCCACCACTGGTACAACACCAGCTGAGCTTATGTTGGGAAGACAGCCATGTTCATGAACATGTATTACAATCCCAAGAAAAGATGAAGTCCAAAGAGTCTCCTGTTTTTGCAGCCCACCAGGAGGTCTGGACTCGATCGTATGGATCTGCCAACACTCGGTGGCTACCTGCTACCGTTGCAGACTCTTTGGGACCCAAGATGTACAGAGTCCGCCTGGAAGATGGTTCCATTACCAGACGACATGTAGACCAGCTACTGTCTCGTTCACGGGTGCCTGAACCCTTGACGTCCCCAAACCTATGGGGTCCGGTGTCCACATCTAATGCGTCGGAGGACATCTGGAATGGTGTCTGGGTTGACTCAGAAACTTTGGACTCGTCTCCTGTGGTTATTTGTGACTCTGGTTCAGAGGTTCCCCTGACCCCACCAGTTGATCTTTCATCCAATCCTACCGCCTCCAACCCGCCTGCTGGTGGACATCACCGACACCCTCCTGACCGCTTACATCTTCAAGAACGGATAAGAGACTTCCGTCGGTCCTCGCATAGGGCCCGGAAAGATACGGATGATGATTTGGCCCCGCAATCTTCTTCTTCAGAAGACTAGTCATCAGTTTTTCAGTGACACTCTCCTAGTTCCTCAGATGAACTGTGTTCAATTGTTATGGTTGTTGATTTGTTACTAGGTTTTTGTTATGATGTTCTGGGGGTTTTTTTGGGGGGTGGGGAGGAAGGTGTTACAGCTGACTGTACTATACATGTGCTATCACTTTAGTGGCTCCGCCCCAGGATGACACAGGTCAGAGGGCACGGCAGCCATCTTCAGGAGTCAGTGTAAAACAGTAATGAAGGCAGATGCATGATCCTCTGTTCTTGTAGTTATCCAAGCCTGTATATAACAGTAAGTGTCCTGCAATAAAGCAATGGTGAACCTGACAGCCCAGCCTCATATCTAAACAGAGAGCAGAACAAGGGGGACACGGGGCGCTGCGCGTGTGCAGGGGGGTGGGCGCTGCGCGTGTGCAGGGGGGGTGGGCGCTGCGCGTGTGCAGGGGGGGTGGGCGCTGCGCGTGTGCAGGGGGGTGGGCGCTGCGCGTGTGCAGGGGGGGTGGGCGCTGCGCGTGTGCAGGGGGGGTGGGCGCTGCGCGTGTGCAGGGGGGACACAGACGGACCGCTGTGTGTCTGTTCCTTCCGCTGCAGTGACATGTCTTCCCTTTTGTCTCCCCAGGTGTGGACGCGGTTTCAGAATCAGCTGATGGTGCTGTCACACGTGATGAAGTCCTGAGAGCTGCCGCTGTGATGTCATTGCTGTGACACCGTGCCGCTGTGATGTCATTGCTATTTATAAAGGATTCTCAAATTTGTCGTTTGTTCTGGTTTAATGCTGCCTCTGTTTGCATTTGGAAGCTCCTCCCCTGTGACGCCGTGATGTCATCTTTCATTCAGATGACAATGGTCAACAGATGTAAGCAGGAAGTCGGGAGGGGATCATCTCCCCCTGCGGGGTTAATTCATAGCATCCCACCCCACATCTGAAATTGTCATAGGGCAGTTTCTTGCTGCTGATATCCCGCCCCTGCACAGCCGGCCTGTCCTTCCTACAGGCTTATTGGCAGCAGGGGGCGCCACACGTCCTCTCGGTCATTAAGCAGTTCCTGTGACGACGCTGCTGCTGCCACCGGAGCTCTGTGTGTTTAAAGCTGTGGGTCTGCCCTTATATCTAACACCGCCATCCCTTGCGGCTGCCGTGTGCCCGCTGCCCTGGAGACCGTGCCTTGTGTGCGTAACGGGGCGTACACGCATACACTGGCACGTAAAGAAATATGTGTCCACTGACATGCATAAAGAAGCACGTGGCAGGTTGTTGTGTTGGTGGTAACACGCAGGCCGTCTCGTGTCACATGGCGCAGCCGCTGCATGAGGGATGTGTTAGAATTAGTTTTATTAACTTCAGTGCCGATTCGGTGACGCTGATATCTGGTCATTCATTGAGGTGGGAGACTCGGTTATTCATTGAGGTGGGAGACTCGGTTATTCGTTGAGGTGGAAGACTCGGTTATTCATTGAGGTGGAAGACTCGGTTATTCATTGAGGTGGAAGACTCGGTTATTGATTGAGGTGGGAGACTCGGTTATTCATTGAGGTGGAAGACTCGGTTATTGATTGAGGTGGGAGACTCGGTTATTCGTTGAGGTGGGAGACTCGGTTATTCATTGAGGTGGAAGACTCGGTTATTGATTGAGGTGGGAGACTCGGTTATTGATTGAGGTGGGAGACTCGGTTATTCATTGAGGTGGAAGACTCGGTTATTGATTGAGGTGGGAGACTCGGTTATTCGTTGAGGTGGGAGACTCGGTTATTCGTTGAGGTGGAAGACTCGGTTATTCGTTGAGGTGGGAGACTCGGTTATTCGTTGAGGTGGGAGACTCGGTTATTCGTTGAGGTGGGAGACTCGGTTATTCATTGAGGTGGGAGACTCGGTTATTGATTGAGGTGGGAGACTCGGTTATTGATTGAGGTGGGAGACTCGGTTATTGATTGAGGTGGGAGACTCGGTTATTGATTGAGGTGGGAGACTCGGTTATTCGTTGAGGTGGGAGACTCGGTTATTGATTGAGGTGGGAGACTCGGTTATTGATTGAGGTGGGAGACTCGGTTATTCGTTGAGGTGGGAGACTCGGTTATTCATTGAGGTGGGAGACTCGGTTATTCATTGAGGTGGGAGACTCGGTTATTCATTGAGGTGGGAGACTCGGTTATTGATTTGAGGTGGGAGACTTGGTTATTCGTTGAGGTGGGAGACTCGGTTATTGATTGAGGTGGGAGACTCGGTTATTGATTGAGGTGGGAGACTCGGTTATTCATTGAGGTGGGAGACTCGGTTATTCGTTGAGGTGGGAGACTCGGTTATTCATTGAGGTGGGAGACTCGGTTATTCATTGAGGTGGGAGACTCGGTTATTCATTGAGGTGGGAGACTCGGCGATACTGATATTGTGTCACCGCTCAGACGAGGGTTTTGTCCGTTTCGGTTGATGCACCCAAATTTTTTTGCTGTTTGACAGGTCGGTTTCACGGCCATTTTTTTTTTTGTGTTTCAAAATTTTTATTTTGCAATAAACAAAAGGTCACAAACCGACCAGTCCGATGGCCGCACAGGGCCAAATGAGATACTCACAAAGCAAGCACAGAAAACAGAAGGGGGGGGGTTCACATAGGAAACTACAGAAAATCGAAAAAGAATGGGGGGGGGGGTGTAGAAACTCGTCATCCTGCAAATACAAAAGAGAGTGATGGAGTTCGCTGATGGGGCACCAGGGAAACAAACAAAACCAAAAAAAAAAAAAAAAAAAAGGGGGGGGGTAGTGAGGGACTGCCAAACATATCGTGGCATTCCTGGCTCGCCCCAGCAACCTAAAGGGAACCGAGGGCCATGGAAGGGGCCGCGTGGCCAGGAGACCTGGGGCCAAAAGGGTGTACAGAGCCTAGGTAGCCACCCTAGCGGCTCTCCCAGGCTGCCTCCAAATGTCCCACACCAAAAAAAAAAAAAAAAAAAAGGGTGGGGAGTCCCAGTGCTCCAACAGATGAACAACATTAAACCACAGAATCGGCAAGCAGGACCATAAAATCGTTCAGGAGTACATAAAGAGGGGAAACAAAAATTAAAAGGGTGGAAACACAGATCAGACATGTACGAGAATCACATCTAATCACAAACATCAAAAACCGTCCTCAAGTTGCATCAAAATAAAGCAAAAGTCCTCAGATAATAACGGTATCCCAGAATGATGGGGGGGGAGGATCTCACACAAAGTTGCTGAAAAAAAAAATTGAGAGTCCACAACACAGGGAAAAATGGGGGGGGGAGGGTCTCATCGAAAAAAGGAAAAACTCTGCATGTTAAGGGTGAATAACAGTGGGGGTGAAAAAAACAAAGCAACGGTGATAAAGGGTCTCATCAAATAGCAGGAGGGATGTCATCATGGAGGGGGTCATTTCTCAGAGAAGGTTGGGGAATAAAAACATCAGCCTCAGACAGTGCAAGGGTAACAGACGGTTTGGGGGAAAAGTACATCAGTCAGCCTGGGTCCCGCAACTGATCCTGTGAGGCTGGCAGAGCACCTGTTTGCACCAGGCGAGACACCAGAGCTCGCGCTTCATCAAGGGTCGTCGCTGTGAGGGACCCACCTTTAGAAGATACAAGGAGAGAGCCCGAAGATCCCCAGCGGTAGCGGACATCGTGCAAGCGCAACAAGGCGGTGACCTCCTTATAGCGTCTTCGGGCTGCCAGCATTAAAAAAGGCAGCAGATCTCTGAAGATGGTGATTGTATCAGCATCGTGATTTACCCGGAAAGCAGGGCTGACGGCCTGTAGGATACGGGAATGAGAGGTCACATCTCGGAGCACCAGAAGGACGTCTCGGGAGGCCAACGCCGGTGCCGCAGCCACCTTCCGAAGCGCGCATGACCGACAAAACAGGTGACCCTGTGACATCGGTAGGGGTCTGCAGGATTCGGGCCACCAAGCCAACCGCATACTGGAAAAGCCCCTCCTCGGCTATATTCTCAGGAACCCCCCGAAGTCGCAGATTTCTTCCGTCGGTGCCTAGATTCTAGGGCCAACACTGCGGCGTTTAGGTGAGTAACCTGCTGTCGGAGATCCGCAACCTGGGCATCCATCGCTACCTGCACCCCCTCCACCTTTAGGGTACGGGCATCCACGTCGTCAATACGGGACTGGAGCGTCACCACGGCAGAACGAACCTCCTGAAGATCCTGGCGCCAAAGACCACGGAATCTCCTCCATGACCGTGCGCAGGGTAGTCTCCGTCAGCAGCGGCGCCGAATCCAGTGGCAGCACTCCACTCTCCCCCGAGCACGAAGACGTAGGCCGGGAAGTAACATCTGAGGGTTCAGGACAGGTGAGTATCTCTGTGCCCCGGCTCCGCGTCCCTCCACCGGAGCTCAGACCCAGCGACTGTCGGATGTCTGTGAGGCCGGAGCCTCCCGCCTCCACATTCTTCACGGACTTCTTCCCCATCTTCACGGCCATTTTTACGTCAGACTCCCTTGCCACATTCAGGGGGCAGAGCTTCCAGACAGCATGATGTGACCACTCACACACAGCTGTCAGTTTACACCCCATAATGCCCCCTGCCAGTACAGTCACATGATCAGACCGGCAGGGGGCATTATATTATCAAACACCTCCCTGACACTGGATTAAATATTCAGAGTACTCAATAATCTCATGCCTGGATTGCATCTCCTAGCGCGCACACGACATGCCAGAAGACCAGGGCTGAGAAAGGACCACATGGGATGTCAGAGGACTCCCGAGTCTCCTGGAAACCCGAGTGTGTAAACGGAAAATCAGATAAGCGACCACGGGGTGCACGTACAAGGCCAGGATGGACTACGCAGAAAGGGTAGAAAAGAGGCAATATTGAGCCTCGAGGGGTCACTTTCAACCCCCACCCACCATTTCTATCTCTCCCTCCTCTCATCCCCAATGCTGGCCTCCCATCAAATGCTTCAATTCCTGAGCAACCTTTACCTATCTAACTCTCGTCTCCCAAGCTCCTCGCGCTCCTATAAATCCCAGTCTCCTCTTCTTACTTACACTCATATTACCGGTGACATCAGCCCTAATCCTGGCCCCACAATAATCCCCAAACCTTCTAGGCCTCGCATAATTTCTCTCAGCAAAACCCCCAGATCTCATTGCTCGCATAATCTTATTTCTATTAACCCCTTTCTCCTGCGCCCTCTGGAGCGCCCGCTCACTCTGTGACAAGCTCACAACTGTCCATGACATGTTCTTCTCAATCTTCTAGCAGTAACTGAAACCTGGCTCTCCTCCTCTGACACGGCCTCCATTGCTGCCCTCACACATTGCGGTCTCCACTATAGTCACACTCCTAGGCCGGGTGAGAAGGTAGGAGGTGACTCCCTCCTGCACCTATCAGTACCTGCCCCCACCCCCTCTCTGTCCTCCTCCTTTTGAAGCTCATTGTATTCGCCTGTTCTCCCCCCTCTCTCTCAGAATTGCTGTTATCTATCGCCCTCCTGGACCGACCTCCCAGTTCCTCCACAATTTCGCAGCCTGGACATCTCACTTCTTGTCTTCTAATGTACCAACACTAATTCTAGACGACTTCAATATTCCCATCGATAACCCCTCTGCCCCGGCTACTGCTGAACCTCTTTCTATTACGTCCTCCTTTGGCCGCTTACAGTCCGTTTCCTCTACTCCCCGTGATGGACCCTCTATCGACTTAGTGTTTTCCTACCTCTGCACCATTTCAGACTTCACCAATCAGCCATTCCCCATTTCTGACCACCATCTGCTCTCCTTTAATATCAACTCATCAACGGAACCAACTTCCTCTCCTCCGTCCCATCCCCCGTACCCAGAGGAATCTCCAGGCCTTGGATCTTCTGCAATTCTCAAATCTAATACAAAGTCCCCTGTCCCGCACTAACGCCATAACCTGCCCCGGCCGCGCCGCATCCCACCATAACCTGCCCTGACCGTGACGCATCCCACCATAACCTGCCCCGACCGTGACGCATCCCACCATAACCTGCCCCGACCGTGACGCATCCCACCATAACCTGCCCGACCGTGACGCATCCCACCATAACCATGCCTGCCCCGACCGTGACGCATCCCACCATAACCTGCCCCGACCGTGACGCATCCACCATAACCTGCCAACCGACCGACCGTGACGCATCCCACCAAACCTGCCCCGACCGTGACGCATAACACCATAACCTGCCCCGACTGTGACGCATAACACCATAACCTGCCCCGACCGTGACGCATCCCACCATAACCTGCCTGCCCCGACCGTGACGCATCCCACCATAACCTGCCCAACCGTGCCGCATCCCACCATAACCTGCCCCGACCGTGCCGCATCCCACCATAACCTGCCCCGACCGTGCGCATCCCACCATAACCTGCCCCGACCGTGACGCATCCCACCATAACCTGCCCCGACCGTGACGCATCCCACCATAACCTGCCCCGACCGTGACGCATCCCACCATAACCTGCCCCGACCGTGACGCATCCCACCATAACCTGCCCCGACCGTGACGCATCCCACCATAACCTGCCCCGACCGTGACGCATCCCACCATAACCTGCCCCGACCGTGACGCATCCCACATAACCTGCCCCGACCGTGACACATCCCACCATAACCTGCCCCTCACCCGCCGCTCTGTCTCTGCTGCTCCTCTCTGTGAATCCCTGCACTGGCTCCCCCTGCACAGCAGAATCAAAAGACTCACCCTGACCTACAAAACCCTAACATCGCCCCTCACTAACCTGTCCTCACTAACACCGCCCCTCACTACCTGTCCTCACTAACGCCGCCCCTCACGCTACCTGTCCTCACTAACGCCGCCCCTCGCTACCTGTCCTCACTAACGCCGCCCTCGCTACCTGTCCTCACTAACGCCGCCCCTCGCTACCTGTCCTCACTAACGCCGCCCCTCGCTACCTGTCCTCACTAACGCCGCCCCTCGCTACCTGTCCTCACTAACGCCGCCCCTCGCTACCTGTCCTCACTAACGCCGCCCCTCGCTACCTGTCCTCACTAACGCCGCCCCTCGCTACCTGTCCTAACGCCCCCCTCGCTACCTGTCCTCACGCCGCCCCTCGCTACCTGCCTCACTAACGCCGCCCCTCACTACCTGTCCTCACTAACGCCGCCCCTCACTACCTGTCCTAACCCCGCCCCTCACTACCTGTCCTCACTAACGCCGCCCCTCACTGCCTGTCCTCACTAACACCGCCCCTCACTACCTGTCCTCACTAACGCCGCCCCTCACTACCTTCCTCACTAACACCGGCCCCTCACTACCTGTCCTCACTAACGCCGCCCCTCACTACCTGTCCTAACCCCGCCCCTCACTACCTGTCCTCACTAACGCCGCCCCTCACTACCTTCCTCACTAACACCGCCCCTCACTACCTGTCCTCACTAACGCCGCCCCTCACTACCTGTCCTCACTAACATTGCCCCTCACTACCTGTCCTCACACCGCCCCTCCACTACCTGTCCTCACTAACACCGCCCCTCACTACCTTCCTCACTAACACCGCCCCTCACTACCTTCCTCACTAACGCCGCTCCTCACTACCTGTCCTCACTAACATTGCCCCTCACTACCTGTCCTCACACCGCCCCTCACTACCTGTCCTCACTAACACCGCCCCTCACTACCTTCCTCACTAACACTGCCCCTCACTACCTGTCCTCACTAACACCGCCCCTCACTACCTTCCTCACTAACACTGCCCCTCACTACCTGTCCTCACTAACGCCGCCCCTCACTACCTGTCCTCACT